>WAAG01083227.1:0-12003 GCA_013390105.1 Tichodroma muraria
CTCTCAAAATTAATCTTTTATTACTGGCGCTGTTTTCCAGGTGAATTCCCTGAATTCAGCATTACTGAGGGGGCAAACGCCAGGCCTGCGCAAAGGGGGGTGAGCGCAGATCTGCCCCACAAGTAGGGACCTGTGCTAAATCCTCCCTCAGCCACCCCAGATGTCGTACCCAACAGTGGGATCCGCCTCCCTAGACTGTGGTTATCCTCATCTCATAAGCACAGAGGAAAAGTTTTGTATTTTCACAGCACAACCTTGAGCCAAAGCGCCGTCCCCCGCTGCTCACCCGGCCACAGGCATTGCAGCTCCTCCGCGAGGTGTTGCAACCCATCCGGGGGAATTTTCTCCTGGGGTTCCTGCTGCTTGACCCAGCCCCAGCCGGGAGATCCAGAATTCGCACACAAGGAGCCCACACACGAGCCTGTCCCTGCCGTACCGCGGCACGGCCCAGCACCTCGGCGGCGCGGGCTCCGCTGGGACGCGCAGCTGTTGGCGATGGCTCCATGCCAGAAACTTGTTCTCCAGGGCCAGCGAAGATTTTTCCCAAAAGACTGTCTCAGCTGAAAACTAAGGCAGAGTTTGGTCCCTCCCCTTCGGGGAGAGCCCGGCAGTCGCTGTGCGTGCGACACAAGCGGCCTCCTGCGGGAGCAGGCGCTGTTCGCCCGGCTCCGGAGGGCCGTGGGTGGCCGGAGGGGACATCCTGCCCCTCTGGACAGCGGGACGGGAGCGGGGCGCAGCCAGGACAGGACACAGCAGGTACGTGGAGCCCTGCAAAGGGCAAAAAACGAGTCGAGGGGGAGCACGGGGAGGAGCAGTGGTGACGTGAGGGGGATTTTAAGGAGCTGAGTAATTTCTGCGCAGCACCTCACGCAGCTTCACTCCCACTCCCTGTCCCCAGCCCTCGAGGGATCGCGCTGCTCGCCTTCCTTCCTTCCTTCCAGCCCCTTACCCGGCCCCAAATCCCGGTACGTCCCTGCGGAAGGGCGGGATTCACTCCGGATAAATTGAAAGGGGTAACGGGAGACATGCCCCTTCGCCTGTCTGTGTGGACAGCATCCAGGGAAATGTAACCCACCTCCGGACACGGCTGTGTCCAGCGTGGGGATGGGAAGCAGCAGCCCCAGGCTGCAGCAGGGAAAACTCCGACTAGATAGAAGGAAAATATAATTCACAGCGAGGGTGATTAAACTGTGCTTCAGGTGTCCAGCACTGAGACAAGCATGCCTGAGGCAGCCCCATGTGTGCCCTGCTTTGAGCAGGTGTTTGGACTAGGTGACTTCCAGCGGTCCTTCCCCACCTAAATTCTTCTGGGAGGCTGAAAGGGACAAAGAATTGGTGATTTGAGTGCTCTGCCAACATTCAGATCCTCCAAACCCAGCATCCTGATACTGTACACCGGCCCGTGTGCCCCAGCTGCTGTTGGAGCTGGTGGGGAGAGAAGGTGGTTTTAGGACATGGCTCCCCTGGTGTGTTTTAAGCCCAAGCTCAGGTACAAGGGGCAAGTCGAGGACTGCCATGTCAGCCACTCAGACCTGCCAGGACGGCCTGTGTGTACTTCACCCTGTGACACAACCATCCCAGCCTCTCCAGGAGCAGCAGGTGGCTCCTCTGGGTAGGGATCGGGGGTGTTGGTGCTGCCTGGGCTTGCACTCACCAACCCCACTGACATGTTCACAGCAGCCCAGAAACTGTGGTGACTTACTGCTGGGGACACATGGGATCAAACTGTGGTGGCACCATGCTCAGGACACATGGGATCCCCTAACAGCAGCTCCAGAAGGAATGGGACATGCTCAGATCTCCATCTGTCATTAATGGGTGGCCTCCCCTTTCTCTGCCTGCTGGGAGCAAAAGACTTTCTTCAAAACCAGCTGATATGAGGAAGAGACTCTTGTGCTTGCAGAGAAGTGAGAGGAGATGGTTCCCAGCAGGCAGGTTTCCCAATATAGAGTCCTGCTGCAGCCCCAAATCAGCAAGCAGTGGATCAGAAAAGATGCTTCACTGCCTAAAATGGTCTATTTAAAAGCAGGGACAAGAGCTGGGGCTCTTGTCATCGGGTCATTGACATAGCTCTTTAAGATAATAATCCCCCAGACCCAGTAAATATTGAAATGTTTTGGCTTCTTGGGTACGGACTAAGGTGATCCCATGTCCTGGTGGTGAAAATTGTCTTCTTGGTTCAATCTCCAGGGTCAGATCTGTCAGGGGATATATTTAAAACATTATTCAGAGCTCAAAAAGAGGACAGTGACACTTTGATCTGCTATGGGGTTCCTTACTGGGGAGTGCTGCAGAGACGAGCACGGGGAAGTGCCCTTCAGCAAGGCTAGGAGGCCCTGGCCTAGCCCAAGATGTAGGACCATCACCCAAAAACCTTGGCAATTGCCCAATTCCACCTTTGCTTCTCAGTCTCCATTTCCCATCTTCAAAAGGGGGATGTACCATCCTTCCTCAGCCCCTAGGCTCATGGTGATGTGCTGTCCGCGACTGAGATCAGCACTAAGCCACACCAAAATGTCGGATGGAAGCAGCCTTTAAAACATGCAGCATATGCTTGTTTACTGGGAAAAAAATGGAGCTGAGATCAATGAAAAAACACACATTTGCATTTCAGTGACAGCCTCAGCCTTTTCAGCCTTTTCCACACTGCAGCAGAAAAGGTGTCAGTGTGAAGGACTCTCTCCTTCAGCTCCCCCACATTCCTCAGCCTCAGCTTCTCTGCTTTGGCAGCCTTCAAATAAAAGGAAAGGCAAGGAAAGGAAAAAAAAGAGGAAAAAAACCCGTAAAACCTAAAAACATAGGCTCTGGTAAAACCTCCTTTCCTGCTGCCCACTATCCAAGTGAGAGCTCCTGCCTGGAAACTGCTCGCTGTTTGCCAATGTTTTTTGCACTTCCCAGACCCCCCTGCAGCCCCATTCTCCCTTTCTGGAGAAGTTGGTACCCCTGCACCTCCAGCTCCTGGGACAGGCACATACGGAGGTGCAGTGACCAAGTTTTGTTAGGCATGGAGAGAGTTTGCCCCATTACCAGGACCACCATCTGTCCTGCAGCAGCAACTTCCCACAAGACTCTTGGAAGCTGCCAATTTATACTGACATTGGATCAGCCTTGGAATTTAACAAAAGCCTCCATGTGCACCAAAAAAAAAAAAGCTCCAAGTGTTGGGAAGGCTGTCAGAGCTACATCCTGTGCCCTTTTAATCCCTGGCTCTGGAACTGCTGCAGGAACCTCCCAGCAGCAGCCACAGCATGTCAGCGCTGGAAAACAAACCCAAACCCAGGAACTAAAGGCAAAACCACCACGGAACGTGAGGAAGCCATCATTTCCCTGGTTGTAATCACCAGCAGGAATGTAGCTGTGCTGATGGAACTTCCATTTTATCTCTTTATTGTGCTTGAAGCGGACCAGCTCTGGTCAGGGGTGTGTGAGGACTCCAGCTACTAAAAACTGAGGAGCAGGACACTCATCTCAGGTCTCAGCTACTGTACAACCAGCACAGTTAAGAAATTCCAGACTTAAAACACAGACATATAAACATAAAGCCTGATTTCTCAGAGAAAATAAGAATTTGGTCTCCAGTACCACAGGAGGAGAGCAGGGGTGATGGATGCTGTTATCCCAAGTATTTCTAGGGAAATCAATTCCCACTGCTTAACAGCCTACAGGGTCATTTCTCTTCTGCTACAGATGCTGAAGGTGCACAGATGAACGATAAAAAGTTGGTTTAATACAAAAGGAATGGGCTGATGATGTAAACTGCAGAGGGTGACAGACTGGAGGCTTGATATTTCCTTTTCTGCAGTTCCTCCAAGGGCTGGACACACTGGGCAGAGCAGGAATTTAGCATCGCAGTAGTAAAATGCCCTGCACTTCACTCTGCTGTTACTTAAATTCCCCCAAAAGATAAAGCACAGCAAAAACACTGTTTTTACCTACACCTGAATAAGGCACTTTCTCAATTTCCCAAGAAATAATGGCATTGTTCTAGAGGAAAGGGAAGCTGGGAATGTGTTTAAAAGTCAGGCTTCAGTTGTGAAACTTCTTTCAATTTGCATTTCTTACCATAAGCAAGGTGCACACTCTAAGAAAAAGGTTAAGATGTTGTTGAGGTTATGATTACTGAAATAAATTCAAGTACAAACAGCAGTAGTAAGCAAATGGTTTATCTACCCATTTTGTGTCCTTTTCTTAATATCTATTACTGCTTTAATAATTGTTCTGCTTAATACACTTGGCTTATGAGATTGGAAAGAAATGTAAACATTCTGTTTGCCTTACAAAAACATGACATAATATTTGCTGAAAGACTGTGGTCATGCAATACCTCCAAAACATACCTCACCTGAACACTTTTTTTGTTCAAAAAAGCCCCACTAAGGCATTCAAATCCAGAGCTTTGACAGTAGCTGCACTCCAGCTCTTTGGATTTGGGATGGACAGTCACAGCTCTGCTCCTAAACCTACTGCCAAATCCTTTTATAGCTCTGGGTAAGGGAAAGAGCATTCTGAGCATAAACATGGTAGAACTCAGTATCAGCCTTCTAGCTGTTAAAATAAAACCAGACTTACATAAGTTATATAAAAACTTAAATTAAAAAAAGTCCTGAAAGGTAGCAAACAGGGCTTACTCGAACACCTAAAAATCAAAATAAACTCAGAGAAACTGTATCATAAAGCAGTCCACACATTTCTTCATCAACTAAAAAAAAGCCAAGTTTTAGTTTTGTTTTTCTACTTTTTTTTTTTTATCAAAAGGGAACAAAGATCCCAGCAGCCCCTGGCTAATGTGCTAAATGTAAAAGTTCCCCCAAATCTGCAGCTATGGTTAGATCAGCTTTTGCTCCAACACCTCCCCAGTTAGATCCTGTTCCGTAAATGATGCCTAATAGTCATCTGGAACCCCACACAGCAAAGACACTGAACTCAAGCATCAAACTTCCCTTTACAACTTCACATGACAATAAAGTTTCTTGGTTTTTTTGTATTTTTTTTTTTTAATTCTATTTTTGGCTAAAACTTTAACAGTTCCAGAAATACAGTATTTGGCCTTTTTGTTTACTGCTGACCCCCAGAAATCCCCGCATTCCCTCTTTGTTCCTTGATATCAAGGCAAACCCCTTCCAGAAGTAACTCTGATTTCCTGTGCATTCAACAGCTGAAGGAGGAACCAGGACAACCTCTTGGAAAAAGAGCAGCAAAGCTGCTAAACTCAACCTTAAAACAGCCACTTGGCTTGGCTTAAAAACCCTTCCAGCAGCTGCTATTAAGCTGCCAAGCACTTAAGCCTGACCAAAATCCATCTCTTGTGACTGGGTGGAGACTTTTCCAAGCACTTTTGCTTTATGGGATGTAAGGATGATAAGAGCTGGGGATGATGCTGGAGCTGAGCATGTGTCCTGGGGTGACTTTATGATGCTGTATCCTCATCTATCTGTTTAGCCCAGAAATAAGTTCTGCACCTTTAAAAAGTGGGGGAGAAGGAAAAATTTCCCTAAACCAGGACAGCATGCTATGGATGACAATGGAGCTGGGCACATTGGGGATGACGATGGAGCTGAGCTGCTGGCTGACACTGAAGCTGGGAATGTCAGGGATGACGATGGAGCTGGGCCACTGGACGTTTTCTCGAAGCAGTGGATAGGTAAAGGATGTTTCTCTGCATGGATGAATGGAGCCATTAGCTGCAGAAGGGAGCCAGGAGCAGGCCAATACAAAACTGGAAGCGCAGTTTCCTTCTGGCTCCCTTTGCAGGCGTGCGAATATCCCGTGTTGGCACCGCCGTGGTTTTATCGGTGCGCGTCCTGTGAGGCAGGGCGGCAGGGCGGCCCTACGCGGCCAGGTCGAAGTCGTCGCGCTCCTGGTTGTAGTCGAGCACCTTCTGCCGCAGGCGCGAGGCGTCCACCCAGGTGATGAAGTCCTCGACGGCGCGGGGCACGAGGAGCGCGGGGTCCGTCACCACCTCGGGCCCCACGCGGACGTGCCCCTGCTCCACGAAGGTGACGGCGTGGCGCAGGTTCTGCGCCATGCGCAGCTTCACCAGCAGGCAGGGCAGGCGCCGGCGGCAGAAGGCGGCGGCCGAGAGGCTCTCGCAGGCGGCCAGCGACTGCCGGCTGTTCACCAGCCCCAGCCCGTGCAGCTTCTCCAGCAGCGCGGCGGCGCAGCGGGCGCGGAAGGCGGCGCTGGCCGGGCCCAGGTCGCGGAGCCGCCGGGCCAGGGCGCGCACGGCGCGGGCCAGCGCCTTGTACTGCACGTAGTCCTCCCGCCGGCCCACTCGGTACCGCCGCAGCGCCCGCACCTCCGCCAGGTTCCCGCCCGACGCCTCCCAGTTCACCAGGTCCAGCCGCCGCAGCAGCTTCTGCTCGTGGTACTTGAGTTTCCGCACCATCTTCGCGGGACCGGGATCCGCCGCGCCGCCGCCGCAGAGGGAGCTTTCCGGGGCGGAGCGGCCGCCGGCCGCGAGGCTTTTCCGGGGAGGAACCGCCGTGACATCGCCCCGGGAGCCCCGCCCCGGGAGTGCTTCCCCGGCAGGCCCGCCCCGGAGGAGGTACCCGGGTACCGGGAGAACGATGGCCCCGCGTCTCCTTCCCTAAGGAGAGGGCGGCAGATAGAGCCCAGCCCGGGATGCGGCTGCTTCCCCCCGCGCTCTGCGCATCGCCGGGGCCAGCCCGGCGCGGAGGGGTCACCTCAGGTACGGCCACACTACCCCGACACCCGCTCCGGCACGGGCAGCGCGACCTTGTCTCGCCAGGGGCCGAGCCCGGGATTCGTCATTCCTCCTGGAAAAACGGCAGCGGCGTTGTGTTTCTCCGTGACATCCCACTCCCCCTGATGCACAGGCCGGTTTTCCTTGAGCGGCAGCAGAATCCTCCCTCTGTGCGGTTCGTAGCACCGCAGATCTCCCGAGTGCCGCTACGGCCTCGGCAGCCAAAGGTTTCATCTCGCTTTTCTGTAAGTGCACGGTGCTGTCTGCGCCTTGGGATTCAGGATACAACAAGGAAAATCCCCAGTAGAACAGGTCAGGTTGACAATTCGGGATCTTTGTTTCTCACGAGCGGATTTCTGTATTGGCTTAATCTTGATTTTCTTAATTCTGGATTTTCAGCGTGCTGGGTTTGTTTCAGTGTGGGTGATCTGGTCAGAAAGGCCATGGTGGTCTCTTGATTTGCTTTTTATTTTTCCCCAGGTTTGTCGGTGAAGGCACCAATGGAAATGTGGAGCACCAGCAGCACTGAGAAGTTTTACAGGATCCCTGAAGGAAAGGGACCACACTCAGTTGGATGTACAGACCTGATGACAGAAAATGCAGTTGAGGTAAAGCTCTTGGCTCTTTCTCCTTTGGATTTAAGCTACAGTTAGTGAAACAACTGGCTGCAGTTTTACAGAAAAATCAAGCACGTCTTGCCTGTGCTCTCCATGCTGGCACTCACAGCTAAGCTTTCTATCCTCTCCATCCTGCTGTAGGAGTGTGTACTGGGCATTTACCAGATGGATGTAACCTGCAAGCCTTTCCAATGGCCAGTTCCTCCCTCTTCCTAATGTCCTTGCCTTTCTGACTCTCCTACACAAGATACTGCAGAGAAACTGTGTCCTCCTGGGACCCAGGGGGTTCTTCCCACCCACCCCACTGCTCCCTCCCTGCTCTGGGCTCCTAAGGAGACTCCACACGCAGTCTTTGTGACTGTGGCTGTTCCTATCACAAAGATCCCAACAGGATTTGGCAGGGTTGGGAAATGAGCCTATGCAGTGTTTCAGCTGCAGGGTAAAAGATGGGAGGTGTTCTTGAGAGTTTATCTCACTGAAGATGAACAGGATGTTAATTTTGCAAAATGTTAGCACAGTGAGAAGCCACAATAAAACAGGGACAGTAACCAGACAAATAATGAGCGTGCTTGTGAGTTTCCATTTCAAATCCTCTTGCCTTTGAGAGAATACACCTGCATTTACACTGTGGTTTTACTCCTCAGAGTACCCAGATATAGTGGAACTTGTGATCAGTTTGTAATGGTCCATGTTTTCTTTTACTGAGCTCACTCTAAATCAGCACAGAGGAGTGATGAGTTTCTCTTTGCAGTCAGCTCATGTGGGTTTTTTACATAAGCATTATGAACAATTGCAGTTCTCTCAGGCATAAATAATGAACTTCTTCCCCTTTCTGGTAAACAGTTAGTCATTGGGGAGGTTCACTGGGACTGTTCTGAGATCAAGTTAATATCACTACCAATGTGGAGAAAAGTTCTTCCATAATGGTCTCTGTGTCAAAGGTTGATTGAAGTTTGATAAGTGAATAGAAACAAGCTTCATTAAACAAACTTTTGGTAAACTGATAAATCAGTATTCAAGAAATCAGGCTTTATTTCAAAGCTCATGTTTATTTTGGCCCTGGTTGTAACTTGCTAAATGAAAAGTACGGCTGAAGCAAGACAGTAGATTTGAATGGGGTGTTGCAAATTCCCTTGCAAACCAGGAAATAAGAATGCAAATTGCCCACAGTTCATCTGCTGGGAAGTCTGCTTTGTGGCATGCATTGGTACATTGCTGCTGTCTGTGAAGGAAAAAGACTGACAAGGGGTATGGAAAGTGAGTGTGGAAAGCATGGGTGCTTTCCTGGGATACCTGGAGTGCAGACAGTAAGATATTTGAACTGGTGGTAAGAAACAGAGGCAGATGAAACACAGGCTAACAAAGTTGTGTTTACAAAGATGGACCATGAGAGACTTGTGAACATCTTGATGAGGAGGAAGGGCGATGTATTGTTCTCCCTTGCTCTGCAGCTGCCCAAGAGCTTTGCTGACAGCCTCTGTTCAGTTTAGGCAGGAACACTACAGCCACGTTAGAGGGCTTTATCTTCTCCAGGCTGAACAGCCCCAGCTCTCTCAGCCTGTCATGCTTGGAGAGGTGCTCCAGCTCTCAGGTCATCTTCAGTCACCCCTTTAACAGTCAGCCCTATAAAATTTACCAAAATGCATCATCAAACCATTCCCAGTGAAGAAGACGGAAAAAAAGATCCAGCAAGATGCTGGATCAAGCAAATAGTTTATAATAATTAACTTAATTAAATGAAGCATTTCTAATAAGCCCTAGGCTAACCTAGAGAAAGTGATGTGTATCTCCACCTGGGATGATGTGTATCTCATGCTACTTTAAATTCATTTGAGGCACAGGAAAATAGTGATATAGGATTGGCATCAAAGCCTGTATACGATAATAATTTTCTCATGAGATTCTCCTAATTCTCTTGTGCTGCATTCTTGCAACTGAAACCTTTTCTATAAATGTTTTAATCTTCCATTTTCTCTGCCATATATAAATAAATACCAATATTCCTTTTTTTTTTTCTTGATTTTTCCTAATCCCAGGGAAGCTTTTTGCGCCTGTATTATCCAGCATATGATGCCACAGATATCGAAGAGGCACGATGGATTCCAGACAAAGAATACTACCAGGGACTCTCTGACTTCCTTAATATGTACCGAGTTGTAGGAGAAAGGCTTTTCCATTACTATGTTGGTAAGACTCATGCTGGTTTTATTCCTTGCCTGTCATTGCCTCCATGCTCCATGAGCAGGGGGTTATTGCTGCAGGGCTGAAAAAGAGTTTTTAGCAAAGAAGTGTGTTTTTGGGGGATGGGTTTGTGCAGTGAGACTGCTGAATGTGACCCCAGCTCTCAGGCAGCTCCTGACTGCTGTGGATAGGAGTGTCTGGGCAGTTTGCTCTACGTAAGCTGCACCTGTATGTTGCGATTTAAATCCCACAAGGAAATGTGCAAAGATATAAAAGTCAGAGAGATCCTAATGTCTAAAAATCAGCAAGACCTGGATGCCTGACTATGAAGGTTTAAGAGATACGTAGACCTTGTACCACGCTGTGGATAGGAGGAGGAGAAGACAAGTATCTTCTGCCAAGTAGAAAGTATTTTCAGAATCAGATCCATATTTGCCTTCTATTTTAAAGATGAGTCTTGGTACCTTATCCTTAGGTGATTGCTCTGATATCAGCGGTCTCTACATTCTTGGGATCTTTTCCACAGGAACAAACACTTTCTCTCATTCCAGTAATAATGATGTACACTTCCATTTTTATTTAGGTTCAGTGACCTGTCCTGCAAAGTCAAATGCTGCTTTTAAGCCAGGAGAAAAGTACCCACTTCTTGTTTTTTCCCATGGACTTGGAGCTTTTCGGTAATTTTGCAGTTTGTTGACAAAGTGGTTTTGTTGTCTATGGAGACAGCGGTCTCCAAGGGTGGTTCTGAACAGATTTTCAGTAGGGGGGTGAGATCCTTGTGGAGCTGAAACAGATTTGAAGAACAGGCTGCCATGTGTCATTATTCCTCCACTGAAACAACAGCAGGGTTGGTCACAGAACAATAGAACAGCCTGGTTGGAAGGGGCCTTTAAAGATCATCTCTGCTGTGGGCAGGGACACCTTCCACTAGACCGGGTTGCTCAGAGCTCCATTTGTGTTTTCCCTTTGTATGATGGAGATGAAGATATTTACCAGTCCTTAAGGACCTTGTGAAGATTAGCTGGTTGATTTTTTTAACAGCTCTTTGAAGATGCAAAGTGCTGTGTGTGCTACTTATTAAAAATCAGTGGCATTTTCTTTTCTATTTTTTTATTTTTTTGTATTTACTGAATAGACAGTAAAACAGTACCAAGGTTTTGTGACAGGCTTTGGTGCCTGGCATACGAAGTCTTGCTCTGCTGGGTAGCAAATTCAAAGAGAAGAAATATTGAGTGGGGACTAGTGCATACCTAGTGTGGTCAGCATTTAAAGAGCAATGGAACTGAATGAATGACATCTCACCAGAGTGTGGTTTTTATTGCAGGACAATCTATTCTGCTATTTGCATAGAGATGGCTTCTCAGGGCTTTATAGTGGCTGCTGTGGAGCACAGGTGAGTGTGCTGCACATTTTGGAGTTCTGATGGAAAGCAACTTTCTCACATTGAACAGAATGTTATTTATGCTAAAGAAGAACTTCTGGATTTTTTTAAAAAGTAAAAACTAACATCTTTTTTTCAGCCCTGTCCACACTACTCATAGCTCAACTCTTCTCCAAACAAAGGGAATTTTGTTTAGATAAGCCCTAGAATGAAAAGTCTTGGGGTAGATATTATTTGTCATTCTTCAGATATGCTATTTGTCTCTCTCTTACTGTTCGAATATAAAGCAGGTGAAGAATATAGAGGTGAATATAGAATATAGAGGTGGGAGTTTTGGTGGGGATATTGCATTTAGAAAGTCTGTGTACACTGGGTTGCAATTGCAACAGCACGGGTTGATAGCTGGATCTCTTCAGATGAGTAAAATCTAAAACTTGCACTGACTTCATCTCAAACCAAATGGAATGCATACCTAGAAATAACCTCCTCTTGCTATTACAGAGATGAATCTGCTTCAGCCACATATTATTGTAGAAGAAGGTCTGTTTCTGAGTCACAGGAAGAGTCTAAGCCTAACATGGAGAAGGAGTGGATCTACTACAGGAAACTGAAAACTGGAGAGGAGGAGCGTTGCTTGCGCCATAAGCAGGTGCCTGGGCTGGCTCTGTGCTCTGGGAAGTGTGGCAGGAGTGCTCTGTTCAGGCTTAGCAGAGTGTCGTGGTTTCATTGTGAACCAGACAGGAAAAAAAAAAAAAACTATCAATTTGGGTTGCCAAAAGAAAAGAAATTTTGTAATCAAGAGCAAAGCAGGTTTAAACTTGAAAAGGTCAGACTTTTATTAACTAATACAAAAAGGAAAGAAGGAGAAGAAAAAAAAAACAACTAACAAACTCTTAGAATTAGAATGAAACCTTTCAAACATTCTTCCTCTATTACCAAAATTTCTCTCACTCTCATTAACAACATACAGAAATTACATTTAGAAACTTTCAGTCAGTTTTTTCAATTCTAGAATAGTCTTTCTTCAATTCTTCTAGAGATTGGAGCATCTTTTACTCGCTATGGAACTAAAAACTGAAACAAAACAAGACAAAACAAACTTTTCATGATAACAGCCGCCC
>WAAG01083227.1:18017-42792 GCA_013390105.1 Tichodroma muraria
TGAACTTAATTAAGTATTTTACATAATCTGTGATCTTAAAGTGAGATTGCAATAACACATAAAACCCGTCTTTCAGAACTTAATTAAATTCTTCCCAGCCTAGTGCTGTGTATTGTCTCTATTAAGCAAGTAAACATGTTTGTCTTATCGAGTCAGCACTAACACTTGAGATCTACTGTGAAATTTACTATCAGCCAGCTTGGGTTCCTAAGTCCTCGTTTCAGCATGAAAAATCTACAGCTTCTGAAGAAGAGGGACCAGCTATGCTATACAGGAGCATGGAACACAAACACCACTATAAAATAGCACACCCCTTTCAACACCTGAAAAGGACAGCAAAAAGTGAGATCTTAAAACAGCTGCAGGTCATGTCCTTAGCACATTACACACATGTGGTAGCAAAACCATTCCATGGGGTCTTGATATTTATAAGAAAAGCTTCATCTTTCATTAGTAGAATTGCAGCAAGTTCAATTAATTAAGTTCAAATAATATTTAAAAACATTTGCCATAGTTCACAGTGCTCTAGAGAGCTGGTTAGGGTGAAAACACAACCAGTGACCACAGAACAGCCCTCACTCAGCATTTGGGCTTCTGCACAAGAACAGACACAAGTCATTAAAACATATTAACAAACCAGTATATGCCAACCAAAGCTTTATTCCAGCTTCTTCCATTGCTCTAGAACAGCACCAAATGCAAGACTTCAACCCAAAACAACTATGTTCCCCTATGGAGAAAACTAAACAACTCCCAATCCCCCAAAATACCAACTTTTTTTTTTTTTTTGAGAAAAAAAACACTTAACAATGCAATTTTTCCAAAAGCAAACATCAGAAAGCAGTGCTGTACAACACAGTACCATATACAGAAACTCACAAGAAACTTTTGTTGAAGAACCACCCACCAAAAACTTCATACAAGTCAGTGCACCCCCAGTCAGTAAAAAATGCCAGTCAAGAGGCAAATTCTTATTTAGGAAAGTGCAGCTATAAGAAACAAACTAACAATAACAGTCTAGCAACAACAGCTGTAAGAAAACAAGCTGAAAATAACAGTCTGCCAACACTATTCCTTTACAGGGAAGTTCAGTAGTGACAGGTATTTGGTCAGTTAGGTAGAAAAAATAAGCCACTCAATGCTCTGCTGGAAATTTGTTCCCACAAACACATTTTCATGGGAACATTTCATACACAGGCACTTGTTCAGTTTCACGTGGTCAACGTGTCACTTGGTTTCAGCACTGCTGGAGAACAATGAGGATCTTCAGCTAAATTGCTACTGCAGCCAGTTTGCTTTTCTGTAGGGAATAAACACAGATTAGAACCATCAAGATGTTTCTATAAATGTGTATAAGGGCATTAAGAACAGAAGTCAGCTCTACAGGGCTTCAGACTAACCACTACTGACATACTGGACCATGTTAAAAGACTATGCTTATTATTAAAGACTATGCTTATTATACAAAGATAAAACAGCTGAAACAGCAGAAGTGCCCAAGAAGATGAAGCAGCAGTGCTCCCAGACTTCAGTTATGAGTTCAAGTTACTCCATCCCTCAGCGGGCTTGGCATAAACCACTGCAGGAGTTTGTGCACCCTGAGTATCTCCTACTCTAACTGCCATTCCAGGCAGTAGCAGTGTGTGCAGCAGGTTCCAGCTCTGTGACACGTGGGTGCATGACCCTGGCCCACCTTTCCTGTGCTGGTGCTGAGAGTGCATATACTAACTCCATGCAAAGTGTTCAAGAACAGAAAAAATCCACAAAATCAAGAATAATCCAGCATTTGAGGGAGAGTTTGTAGATTGACCATTTTAATATTTTATCAAATTCTTTAACTACCCTTTTTCTTGCTCAACAGGCAACCTGATCTCTGTTGCAGGCTTCTTTATTTGTAATCCATAAACCAGTAGTTATACTGAAATACAATTACAATTAATCCCTGAAAGTACAAATGCTATCCCCACTTCAATTCAGTTTAGTCTTCATCAGGCAACCACAGAAACAAATTGCCCAGACTGGTTTTGGAGTCTCCATTCTTGGACAGATTCCAGAACTGGCAGTAAGGTCCTTAGCAACTTGATCTTGTTGGCCGTGCTTTCACCACCAGGAAAGGCCCCTTTCAACCAGAACAGCTCTACAATTCCATAATTATAAAAACAGCATATAAACAAAAAGAACATGTCCTATTTACTTGGTACACTGAAGAGGTGTTTACCAGTAACATTTCAAAACTTTTAAGTAACATTAAAGATGTACATGATGTACTATTCACAAACTATCCTTACAACTAAAATGGTATTATTATGGATTTAGATTTATAGACTATGGGACTGGGGCACTCAAATGCTAAACTAAATGCTTAATAGAGTCTGCCTAACAGTTGCTCACCTTACCTCATTGCTGATGGCAATGCTCAAAACCCTGGCAAAATCTGTAACTTGGGTGAACCACCCCAGCTCTTCCAAGAGGCTCAATCCATTAGATGAATAAATAAATACTAAACTGGTTTGTAATCCAGATATAGTAGCAGCTTTCATTGCATGTAGTCACCCTTAAACTGACATTACATAAACTAATGCTATCAAGAAAACCCCAACCACAGTATCAACTACTTAAGCTCAAATTAGTGTTTCAACTGTATTTTCTAAAACAAAGTATTTCCTAGAAAATTAGAAACCATTCAAACACAGAGTACACAAGCCATGTGGGGGGACTTAAAGTAGACTTACCTTGAATTAAGGACTCCTCTGGTAAGGACTGCAAGTTTTCTGTTGCAGGGGTTAATGCCTACACAAAAAGGGATCCTGTTAGGAAGCTGGCACTATTGCCAAGACTTCCACTGAGGTGCTGCCTTTAATACTAGACTAACTTCGTATATCAGCACTACTGGTCTCCTATTTACCATTGTTTTCCCCCCTTAATAACTCACTACATTAGTCTTCTGCTCACTTTTCACTTTGTTACAAAGGCTGCATGTGAAGAACAAACTGGAAGTTCATGCTGTTATCACCAGCAGCATGGCTCATGACCTGAGCTTTGGGTTCCAGACAAGATTTTCACCCGCTGGCAGGTACTTCATGAAGAACACTGGTGAAAACCTTACTATTCTTTCCTAGTTACTCCATAATAGAAGTATTTGTCATAATTTAGCAATTAGTTAGCAGCCTGTCTAAAAACCAGTACTGTCCTGCCCAGTCCAGAATTACACTGCTATACCTCAGATGATCTGTGAGCCTGGTCAGGAATTCCATTCCAGACGTTCTCAGGATGCACAATCTCCTCATTGCCACTGCAGAGGTTCAAGACCTGTACAGACAAAGCCAAAGTGGATCTAGCACAGCAGCAATGTACTCAACAAATAAGACGCAGCAATAGGAAAACACAGTTGAGGACTCTGTGCCTTTGAGAAGGTGTTGAGAAGTCTGGATCTTGCAAAGAACAAGCTAATCTCTAATAAAACTGAATGTAGTGATTGAGGCTGCTCAAGGCTCTTCTAGGCTGGAAAAAGGCTGGAAAACACCTACTAGATCAGAACCATAAGGAAGCTGATGAATAGAGAAATCATTACATGATAATCCCTGACACTGCCTCTCATCTGAACGCAGCTGAACTTAGACACCCAAGGGAGCTACCAGCACAAGAGCTGGCTTCCACTATCTCAGACATTCAATCTTCCAAAAGGATGCTTTTATGCAATGTTCCGTTGGATTTGCAATTTTAAGTTATAACTTAGAGGTCATTTTATGTAAGTATAATGTCTGTGCAAGTGTGTACATCAATACACGCTCCTCCTGGGCTGAAGGAAGATGTCTCATTCATCCCCCAGCTTAAACAGCAGTAGAACAAGGCAGCTCACTGCATTATTCTCTACTGTTAAAGTTAACTCTCACCAACCACTAATGCAATACACATTTGACTGTAGCAGGAATAGCTGTGGATTCGTTATTAATTGCAGTATAGTTTGAGTTTCTTCCCAAGTTTCTACTGGTCTAGCACTAACTCCTCAAAACACCAGTAAAATAATGTCAAGTTTCATGAGCATTTAATGGTAATACAGCTCCTCTGCAGAACACTAACTTGCAGGCCAGACAGAACCACACACATATGTGTGTCTCAAACTGGAGCCGGATCCTTCAATATTCCCTGTCAATAAAGAGAATAAAATGTGAAGGGAACATCAAGTGCTGACATGTATCATAAACTCAATTTGAGACACTGCTGTTTCTCTCTAGTCTGTAAATTCAGAATCAGCCTTTGCAATACTTAAATTCTATAATATAATTTTTAAAAATATGTATTCAGAGTTTAGAGAAGCACCAAAGAAGGACTAGATCTTAAGAATGCAGAAAGGGTATTCAAACCACACTTACCTTGGTACCCTTCTCAGAGACCTCCAAAATGCGAGCATCACACCATTTAAGAGAAGTCCACACCACACATTTGGAACCAACAGCAAAGCCCTTCAGATTGCAAGGGTAGTCATGGTGTGCTACAAGAAATGATAACTTACCAATGAAGGAGGAAGGAAAAAAAAGCAACCTCACAAAACCCCAGAAAAATCAACCCTCAAAAAAACCTCAGATGCCTCAAACACTGCTGCCCCACCCCCTCCAAACTACTTGCTAATTGAAAATTAAAAACTTGTCATCCCAGTCTTGCAAATACGCTTTATGTTCAGAAATGGATTTCCACTCAAAATCATTAATTTTCCCAAGTAAGACTAGTTGCTGAGACTGTCACATTACTCATGAGACACTGCACTCAGTCCTTAACCCATCAAAGCATTAACACTAATACATTATCTTATTAGGGAATAAAAGATTTTTTACAAGCAAGCTATTCTCATGTTTGAATGTGCACAACATTCTGACTATTTAACTCTTTAAAATCAGATACTTTACCTGCACTGCAGTCAGCCAAGTTCTCATTCTTCTTTTCATCTTCCCCAGGCTTACAGCCTAAAGACTGAACACGCGTATTTCCATTCTCTTTAAATGAGTCAGTCAAGTCTTGTTCCATCCATTCTTCCACACAGTCATCTTTCTTCTTCTCCCACCCCTTATGTTTCTCAATTTTACAGTCACATGATTTCACAGTGAAAACAGGCCTTTGATTTGCTGAGTCTTTTGAAAGAAACAAAAATTGACTTCCACTATTTGCAGAACTCTGTAGCACACCATGTTCCAGCCTTAACAAGTCCTCCTCCCTGTCGTCCTGAGGAGGCTGAACATCAGGCAGCACCAACTCCAGAAAGGGCTCAAATTTGGCTCCTAGCATCAACTGCTTGTCACGCATCTTCAGGTGCAGTTCTTTCTCAGGTCTACCACCAGACGATGACAGCCTTAGGGAAGGAGGTTCTCCTTCCATCCAGTCATCTAGTATAGCTTCTGCTTCATGAATTCCAGACAAATTTGCTTGCCGTTTCTTGGTCTTCTCTCCCAAAGAAGGCTGTGCATCAGATGGAATCATCTCTATCAACTTCTCTCTGTCACTAACTGAAGACACCAGGTTTTCTTTCTCATTAAGTAATGGTAAAATTTCAAGACACTTCAGAGCTGTCAACTGTCCTGTCTCCTCCCTCACATCTGGCAACTCCAGCAATCCTTGCTCCAACATTGTCCCTCTTGCTTCACTGCCTGATGCTGCCTGCATTTCAAGAGACTTTCCTTCCAGTGCTTCCTTTGTTCCTTCACCAGAGGGCTTTTCTGAAAGTCCCTCTAGCTTCTGTAGGAGCTCCTTTAGATTATCACATGGTAAGTGCATTTCTAATGGACCCAGTTCTCCTAATATCTCTGTTCCATTGCTTGCAGATGGCTGTGCCTGGAGCACTGGCAATCTCTGCAGTTCTTGTTCTTTTCCTAGGAAAAGGCTGGCTGCTGGAGCACTGTCTGTCACTTCTGCTTTCAGCTCAGCCTCCTCTCCAAACAGTATTTCAGACAGGTCTTGTTCTGCAGCTTTCATTCCATTCCCCACAATATGAGTGCTGCAGCTTCTCACTGGTTCTAGTAGCTTACTGTTATCACTGTCGCCTTCAGACAGAGGTATCTCTTTATCAAAACTGTTATCACGCTCTCCTATTTCATATCCATCATCAACCTTCCCACTGGCAGCTCCCACTGACACATTTGCTTCTACAGTTTCTAAGCACTCAGAAGTTATACCCAGAAAAGGATGAGTACAAAATAAAACACTCTCACTTTCTTCCTGAGCTAATCCACAAACAGCAGTAGTTTCTTTGTTGAGACAAAGACCCAAATTGGTGTTTGAACTTCTGTTTTCCTTTAGGGGGGTGCAAAGGTTTGAGAAAGTGCTGTCACCGGTTTCTTTATTAACCTTCCAAAAAGGCTTCATCTCTTCATTAATACTATTGCCAGAAGCTTCCAGCTTGACAACACACAGAGGGACTTCAGAATCTTTTTTTTCACAAATTTCTACTACTTTAGCTTCTAATACAAGGTTTTCAGTCATATCATAAAACTTCTTATTTGCTTCGCTAAGCCATGAGCCGTCTGCAGGACTGAAACCTGACAGACAGCAAGCAAATGCTTGCCCAGGTACCCCGAGCAGCTCACGTGGCATCTGCCGGATCATCTCCAGGCTGACGCTTTCCGCGCTTCCATAATCCACGTGTCTAACAACTACACTGTCATCATTCACACTGCTGATCTGAGCTCTGTAGAACCACCCATCTTGACTATATTTTGCTAGACAAATATCACCACTTTTAATATAAGACTTGCTATTGTTCAGAGAGCTTAGTCCAAGCTTTTCAGCTTCCTCGATTTTTTTCTCGATGTAGCTCACGTCTTTGGTATCAGCACGGTGACACCAGAAGTATCCTGGACTATTTACCACTGTGACATAAATTTTTAAAGTCTGACCTGCTTCTGGAAATTTCCAGATAAACGATTTACAATCACTTACAGAGGAAATCTCATTTTGTACCTGAGGAAGCAAAGGCTCATGGCCAATGATCGTGTCACGGTTCTCTCTTCTATCAATTTTTTTTCTTGAGAAAAGTCTTTCTCTACTTGAAAGATCTTTATCAGCTAAATCCACTGTTATTATACCTTGATGGTCACTGAGAATAACTTCCCATTTATCTTCAACCTTCTTTACAAATTCACACGACAGCAGGATTTCACTTGTTCTTTTGGTGAAGTAAAATAATGCTTTCTCTGTCCAGTCTGCATTTTTTTTGCATTTGAGTCCACCCAGGAAGCAGTGAATGCTCATAGCTGGAATAGATGACAAGTTCTTAGGGAGCCTGCGTGCTTGATCAACACTAATCACAGAAGTATCACCATAATCAATATAATGTACCCTTATCAAATTGTCAGAAGTCTTCTCTTTTACTACAGCTCGATACCACAGGCTGTCTTCTGAATAAACAGCACTGATTAAATCTCCTGCTTGGAAAAGCTGTCCACAAGGATCCTTCACTGATTTCCCATTGTTTAAACTTTCCAAAATGTTGTTAAGCTGAACCTCATCACTCCCTAGTTGAACATAAAAATCCTGCGGGTCGCTGACGTAAGACACGTACACTAAGGTTTTAAGAGCTGGCACTATCTTTTGTGGTGGTAGATCAGATGCATTTTTAAGCATGATACACCTGCCTTCAGCATCAGATTTAGTATCTGACAGTGTATCCATCGGGGAAAAGAGCAGAGACTCCTCCCCTGCTTTATTCAACAAAACAGCATCCTTCTTACTGCTAAGCATCTCATCAGGTTCTAGTAATCCAGCTGCCACATCTTCCTTCACAGAGTGCTGGAAAAGGTTTACAACTTCATTGAAGTGTCTTTTGCCCCCTTGTTCTTGCTGGGTTTCAGGTCGACATCTTCTTCCTTCAAGAGGCCTACCTGCATTTAAAGGGGACTCTGTAGTCTTATCCCTCTCATTCACATCTGTATTTCTAGAGCACGACGTCTCATTGTATACATGACTACGTAGTCCTGTAGTGTTTAGGCTTAGCTCTTTCAGCTTTGTATTAATTTGAGTATTTCTATCAAACAACTCAACCAGCAGTGTATTATCAGAGTCCTTTGCTACCACTATTGCTTTTAATCTCCTTTCTAGGACAGCTTCCTTAAACCACATTGCAGCTTCTTTGGAAACAGATGATACATCAGACACAGAACACTTTATGGCCTGCATTGGTACAAGCAAGATATCAGAAGCATCATTGGGTAAAATAAGCAAATCATCTGTCTCTATTGTCTCTGTGTTCCCAAAATCCACAAAGAAGACTTTAGCCTTAGGTTGTCTTTCCATAATTACTCCCCTATACCACTGACTGTCAGAGTACCTCGCCAGACACAAAGTCCCAGACTTCCCCAAGGTTCCTGTGCTGGTCACTCTCTCACTCAGGCAACTGATGTTATCAGCCAGCTGTGCCAAGGTATCTCCACATCTTTCAAGCTGGCAGTAAAACGTCCACGGATTCTCAACATGCGTAATATAAACATCTTCCTCACTGCCAATTTTGATACCATGACTAGAATAATAGAAAGAGTGAAGCTGGACCAAAGATTCCAAATGCTTTTGAGGAAATAAGGGTCTGGCTACACCTCTCTCAGTGAGAAACTGGCAAGCACTCTGAAAAGGTGTGATTAAATCTACAATGTTAAATAGATCCCTATTTATTGAAGCCAAGGCAAAGATTGTACACTTCAGGTCAAGGTCAGATGATGAATCAACAACAAACTGACGAAAAACCCGAATTGCTTCTTCATCCCATGCAAAAGGATTCTGACCATTGGGTTGGATTAAGTTGTAAAGGCTGCACCTGAATGCCTGAGCCTCTAATGTAAGGAAGCGTTCATTAATTGCACGGAGCTTTGTTAGACACACCTGCTCTCTGTTGCCATAGTCAACATATATGACCTCTACTTTTTCTGCACAAACTCCTTCACTAACTATTAAAGCCCTGTACCATTTTTTATCCTCTGAGTACTGGGCTAAACACACAAGATTTGGCCAAACATGTGGCTGGGATGAATTCTTGCAATGCTCCTGAATTTCATCCATTAGTACCTCAAGGTCATGGCAATTTCTACTTAACTGACACCAAAAACAACTAGGATTCTCAACATACGACAAAATAACATTAACTGTACTTCCCACTTCTAAGTGGCCTCCACAAGAGGAGCCTGGCTTAATTTCCACATAGTTCTGTCTCAAAGAGGTGTGCAGATTTTCCTCACCCTCATAGTCTTGAGAAAGAAGAGACTCACTACTTTTAGAATTGTGAATGGCTGCAACAGGGTGCTCTCTGACCATCACACCCACGTGAGAATCAAGTATTCTCTCACTGCTCTTTAGATCACACTCTTCCCTGAGCCTCTTCTCTGCACTTATTTGGCTTTCCTCTGCAGCACACACTAGGGAAGAGACCTGTATCACAGACTTATCTGATTTCTGAGAAGTCTTGGGTATTTCATACTTCTGGTATTTAGCATAGCCCCCCTGGGCCATGAGTTTACTTACTCTTCCCTCTCCTAACTGGGACTGGTCAAAAATTTCAACCATGTATTTGTCACCCTGAACATTCAAAAACCAAACCTTTAGTTCCTTGTTCAGCACCATCTCCCTGAATGCAGACACAGAAGCTTCACTCCAACTCCCTCTTGGAGGGGAGACCCCTGCCAAACAACACTTCAGAGCTAAAGCAGGCAGTTTCCTGAACCGAGGGAGCAGCTCCTTCACAGCACACAGATCCACAGTTTCTGTACTGCCTCTGTCCACCAGGTGTATTTCCACCCCAGTGTCCAGTACCCTGGTGACCATTGCTCGATAAAAGATACCCTCATTCCCACTGGCACAACAAAGGGATCCAGGCTGTGGGTCCCACCCAGCACCATCTAGCTTTGTGGAATGGGAATAAAAATTCCACATGCACTGCCTCAGCTGCC
The DNA here is from genome assembly GCA_013390105.1 of Tichodroma muraria. NCBI lineage: Eukaryota > Metazoa > Chordata > Aves > Passeriformes > Sittidae > Tichodroma > Tichodroma muraria. The sequence goes on from WAAG01083227.1 coordinate 27,938, forward strand.
TGAAGAGCTGGTAATACTCATGGAGCTGCAGCCAGAACTCAGATGGGTCTTGAAGGTGGGAGACCCGTGCGCTGTAAAAAGTCCAGGTCTTCAGATACACACCTGTTACAGCAGCAGCAGACAAATCTCCATGTGTTAAAAGAGGAGGTACTTCTGGTGGCAACTCCAATTCTTCAGCTAAGGATTCCTCTACTTCCAGCTGCTCGTGAGCCTCAGTTTGGCTCACATGACTGCTGACCAGGCAGCAAGCCTGAGACCCAAAAAGATGGTTCAAATCCACACCATCTTCCCCATAGAGGGTCACATAATAGAGATGCTCAAAGGAGTTAAAGGCTTTGATGTGAGCACTCACTCCTCTGCCGAGTACCAACGCTTTCAGCAAATCCACCTGCAACGGGGACCAGCCACAGCCCCCATCCGAAACACCCTGAAGAGCACACACATAAGTGACCACAGGCATGCGAAAACACTCGGCAGGCAAATGGCGCAGGTTAGCTCTGGGCACAGTCTCCTTCTTACCATAGTCCACAAAGATCACAAGACCTGCATGCTGGTCCTGCTCCCCAGCAACGAGCTCCAGCAGAATGGCACGGTACCACTGGCCATCCATCCCACGGGCAGCACAGGGTGAGCCCACTTCGGGCAGTAAGTCCTGCTCCCACCGGTCATAAGCATGGCACATGGTATCAGAAAGGCAACAGATCTCCTGTGACAGGCACTGCAACTGGCAGTAAACGTGGTGAGGGTCAGAGACATGGGTCACTAGGACAGGCTCTGTTACATCCAACTGAAGCTGAGGATAGTAGTAATCCAAGGCAGGTGACAGAGGCCGGTACGAGAGGAACATATGGACAAGCTGGGGAACTGCAAAAGCTCCAAGGGAACACACTGGAGGCTGCTGACAGAGCTGCTTCTTTAACTGGCCAAAAGGCAAACAGCACCTGAGCACCTGGCAGAACCAGCTGGGAGAGACACATTTGGCCAGGCCCAGCTGCTGCATCTGAGCCACGAGCTGCGGCAGCTCGAGCACAATGAGCTGCGGCGCTATCACCTCCTGCACCACACCAGACACCTCCTTGCCCTGCAGGAAGCTGAGGAACTCCACTGCTTCCACGGTCCACTTGGACACTGGTGAATCCCCGCTTGCTGTTCCTTCCTGACTTTGGGAGGGCATGACATCGGCCACGACACAGCCCACCACCTCCGGGGGCAGCTGGAACAGCTCTGAGCAGCCCTGTGCCAGGTAATAGGCGGATGCGGTCACCACGCACCCCTCGTCCAGCAGGAAAACGCGGTAACCCTGGGCACTGTAACTCACCACACAGCAGCGGTACCACACGCCCAACACCTCCACCAGTGCCAGCTCTCCTGGGCAGAGCCTGGTCCCGCTGGGCTCTGGGCGGGCCGCCAGGCGCGGCCCGGCCGCCGCCTGGATCTCGCGGTAGAGGAGGGCATACTCAGCCTTACGTTCACCCAGCAGCCCCCACAGCCGCAGGATGGGCACCTCGGGGTACAGCCCGACGGCGCGGACCCGCAGGGTGACGGTATCGCCGCGGCCGAAGGACCCCAGCCCGGAGCTCATCGCGAAGTCACCCCGCTACAGCTCCAGCCCCCCGCACGAGGCGAATGAACGACCCTCTCTCCACCCCTCGGCCTCATATAGAGCACGCGCTGCCCACGTGACCCACGGGGAGCCGTTAGCGGCTGCCCCAGCGGCCGAGTCCATTTTGATCCTCTCGGCGGGGTGGAGAGCGGCGCGAAGGGAAGGGGGGAAAGGAGGGGTGAAGCGAGCTGATACATGGGGCCGCTACCGCTACGCTGAGACTGCGCGGAGACGCCAGAAGAGGAGGGTCGAGGAATTATGGCCAGGGCGCCGCGGGGCTCAGGACGGAGCCCGGGGAAGCTGCCCTCGCCTACGGTGGAGCGCTCCACGCCGGATGGGGGAGAGAGCGCCGAGCCCGCTTAGCTCCCATTGGTCAGAGCGATGCTGGGGGCGGGACATGCGTGCGGAGCTTCGCAGCTATTGGCCAGCGGGGGCGTGAGGGCGGGGCGCGGCGTGAGGGTGGCAGCCGCGGTGTGAGGACAGGGAGCTCGCACCAGACTCCCGTCGGGAATCGGGAATAATTCACACCCAAAGAGAGAGATTTATTAAGAGTTAAAGTTTTCACTACAAGATTTTTACAAGGCGTTTTTTATTTTTATTTTGAGCTGTGCTTCAAGGGTTCGTATTGGGGCCAGTGTTATTTAGTATCTTCATTAATTGCGTAGGTGAAGTGTTGGGGTGCACCCTCGGCAAGTGTGCAAGTGCCACCGAGCTGAAATCACTGGGATAAATAAGATCCTCTAACGCTGTCTTTTTAGTGTTAGCATGTCAGACATTACTCTTGGCCAGGAGGGGGTTGTGTGTGGGTGTGTGTGTGGCTGACAAAATCCTGGCCTCTACACAGATGCAGATACAGAACTTTTACATTTATTTATATATGTATTTTTAGAAAACAAATTAACATTCACTGGTTCTAAATTACAGAATTCTCTTTCCTCATGAAAATTAGTCTGTTTTTCAGTCCTTTTATTAGTCTTTTTCCTAGGTAGGGACTTTGCAGCACACACACTGAGTCCTTGTTAGTCTCTTTTTTGTCTGCTGTTGCCTGCAAAACGGCCTTGTGGTCCATAAATTGTGCACTCCTTGTATCCAGTTTGAACAATAGACCTCTCTTCTTTCAGGCTTTGTTAATTGAAGTGTATCAAGGTTATTCTAACAAAACTTAAGAGTTTCAGGGATCTTCCCAAGTTGTGTTCCCATAAAAGTAGCTTATGGAAACTTTGATAAATGCAGGCTAAAAGTGATTTTATACACTGTTTATAATTAATATACTAGTTATGATGATCAGAGAGGTTGAAGCAACTGTCCTCTGTGGAAAGGCTGAGAGAGTTGGGATTGTTCTGCCTGGAGAAGAAAAGCTTCTTCAGGGTGACCTAACTGTGGCCTTCCAGTCAGTACCTGAAGAGAACTGACAAGAAAGATGGAGAGGGACTTCTTACAAGGGCCTGGAGTGGCAGGACAAGGGGGAATGGCTTCAAACTGGTAGAGAGCAGGTTTAGATCGGTTATTAGGAAGAAATTCTTTACTATGAGGGTGCCCAGGTTGCCCAGAGAAACTGGATTCCCAATCCCTAGAAGTGTCCACGGCCAGGTTGGATGGAGCTTGGAGCAACCTGGTCTAGCGGAAGGTGTCCCTGCCTGTGGTAGGAGTAAGAACTGATCTTTGAGGTCCCTTCCAACCCAAACTGTTCTATGACTGTATGATAAAAGTACTTATTCTGTCTCACGAAAAAGGTAAAGCTGTGTATCCATCACCAGGTTACCAGGGTAGCAGGATGGCAGGCGGGAGTGCTTGGGATGTAACTGAAGCAGCAGCTTTGCTGGCTTGTCATTGCCGGTGCTGGAGTACAAGACAGAAAGACCTTGGATTTGTTTCTCAGGATGAAAGCTAGAAAAATACCAGGATTTCTGAACAAAACCTTTGGACTGATGCACAGGAGATTCTACCTGAATATGAAGAACTTTACTATGCAGAGACCTGGAATGGATTGTCCAGAGAGGCTGTGGAGTCTCCCTCACTGGAGATATTCCAGAACTGTCTGCACACAACCCTGTGCCCTGTGCTCTGGGATGCCCCCGCTTGAGGAGGGAGGTGGGACCAGCTGAGCCACTGTGGTCCCGTCCAGCCTGTCCCATTCTGTGATTCTGTGACTCCTGAGATGAATGTTTTCCAAGCTGGAGGCGCAACCCCAAAGGCAGACAGCCACAACCGAACTACAATACAATCAGAAAGTACAAGTGCAGGACAAGAAGACACCCAAACTGTGTTCAACAAGAAAATGGCACATTGGAGACACTGGCTGCAAGGACTAGAAGAAATCCTGGGTATTTATTTAAAGAGCCAAGTTTTCTACATTAATTACTAGGTATTAGTACATCAAAGCCAGCTTTGTTTTATCTACTCACGACTACTTTTAATACTGCATTTTTGACTCTTGATTACCAAAGGTGAACCTAGTGACAAATAGCACTAGTCTTCTTCTCTATGAAATCTGGAAGGCTTTAGGTTTAAAAATAAATAAATAACTCGTGTTTAAACATTGAAGACAATGTTGTATTTCCATTGAGATTTAAAGTGGGCAGAGTGCACATTTCCATGGAAAATGACCCAGTCTGCCACATCAGCACCGAGATTGTCACGGGACAAGAAGTTCAGCTCGGTCCTATGGAGCATCCTCAGTCCTTCGAGCGTTGCAGAGCAAACTAGGCTTTTGATTTTCTGGGACCAGGACTGCATTTCAATCATGATCTTACTCAAATAGTTGAGAGGAGAGGTCAGGCAGTCTCTGGGAAGTAAGAGGAACACAAACACTTCCACTTTTTTTGCGAAGCAGATTTGGAATCAGGTGAACTGCTTTTATCTTTTTCAATACTTATCGCTACAGGCTTGGTTTGCTGACATATCAAACTAATGAGAGCTAGTTCTTTATCTGTATGCAAATACAATTAACAACAAAAATTCCCCAATAATTTTATAGATGCTTAGCCACAGAACTTGTTCAGTGCATTAATCAACCTGCTCTTGTCTTTAACAATAGAAACCATCTCGATTTTCAAACGGACAGTATTATGCTCTATTTGCTTGGTAAAATTTTTTTATTCCTGTTTGCTGGTTCAGAAAGCTGACGCTGGCTGCTAGCTGAAATATTATTGTGACAATTTTATCCTGTGGGTAATATAAATTTGACGTAGCAGTCTGACAATCAAATAGTATTCTTAAATCATGGCTGCTCCCAGCCAGTAAGGACTGGATTTGGAGCAACAAGCTATGCATGTGATCCTACTACCTCGTGGAATGAGAATTCAGCTTTTTGAGTCTTCTGTCTTCTGTGAATATTGAAGGTTTTAAAAAGAAGTAACTCCACACATCCTTCTGATTTGTTCATATGTAAGCCAGAATACCAGTGACCAAGGTGCCTGTGAAAGCAAACACTGAAGTTAGAGGCTTAAAACAAAAGTAACCTAATAAATAAACCCATTACATTAAACTGTCTCTTCTTAAAAATCATATTCTTAAGTTCAGTCTGATATTGCTCTGGTTCCCAGAGAGGTTCACAAGCCTCTGTCTGCTCAGAGAGGCTCTCCATCCCTGGAAGTGTTCAAGGCCAGGTTGGACGGGGCTCTGAGCAAGTGGAAGGTGTTCCTGCCCATGGCAGAGGGTTTGGAACAAGATGATCTTTAAAGTCTCTTGAAGCCAAACCATTCTGCAATTCTATGATTATGTCTTTCATACAAAAGTTGTAATATTACATAGGGTTAGGGCTGCATCCACACTCCTCACATTTTAATGCTAATTGCTCTTGTACAGAGAGTTAAAGAACACGTACCATTCGCATCCAGGTTGGTATAAAGCCTTTGTACAGAGACATAAACCCTTCACCCTGGACAGTTTGAATCAAGCAGTCCATGGAAGATTTATAGAGCAGGCCTCTAGCAATGTGCAAGGAGAACAAACAGTGTTAGGATTACAAATAGACAATTTTAAAAAAACCCATCCCCCTCATAAAAACAATTTGTAGCTGATATTTTTCTACAAGCCAAAGCGCTTTTGTAAGCTCCTTGGAGTCTAATCCAGAACTGAAATCCACTGGTGGTGCTTACGTGGCCATCACAACAACGCACCCCAGACATTTACTAAATCAGTAAAATCATCACCAGAAAGATGAAGAGCAAATTACCGACTTAGCACTTCACTCCCACTGAAATCACTGAGACCCATGGTTTTAATGAGCTGCTGAAAAGTCAGTCTCCAAAGTGTCCATACCTTCCCTGCTTATCTCTTGGCTGGTTCATTATCCGGGTTTTGACCACGTCAGCAGGAGTTCCCAGAACAGCTGCTACCAGCCCGGAGCAGGCACTGCCAACAGCAACAGATACTTAAAGAAGAAACCAAGATGTATCATAAAGATTTCAGCATTGTGATTCCAGTTCTTATAATAACGATATATTAAAACAGTTATCATCAAATCATGAGTAGTAACTCATAATGTAAACTTGGTTTGCGAGGCTTGCTAGTACTGCTCTTGCTCACATGTCCTCCCAGTGCCAGCTGCCCTCACCTTCGTGTGCAGTTCTGAGTCAGGGATGAAAGACCCACAATAGGCAATTCATAATATTGTTTATATAAAGTAGATTTTTTCAACACTTAAGAGAGTAAAAGAGGATGTTCTGCAGAAGTCGTACCACTGTGTTCCCACAGATTACAGCAAAGGTGTTTAAATGCACCAACAAGGCACTTCTAGTGAGGGCAGTTTTGTAGCAATGGTTGCATCCTTTCTCTTGTGTCTTCTATAAAGTGATGTTCTCTCAGAAAATAATTCTAAAGTTGCATTTTATCAGCAGTATCAAAATCAAAGAATGGGGTCTTCTGCTGGCACAGAGAGGCAGATGAAGACAGCAAGGCTGGAAATGCTTCACAGTGGAAAAGGGATAATTGGAGAATACGGCACCTGCTAACACTGTGAGTCACACTATTGTCCACAAGTGTCGTGTTCAGAAGCAAAAAGTGTTTCACTGAGTCATAAGTGGTCAGATCTGTAAAGAGGATAATGAGACTGTCAGGAGTAAATGGTGTCTGTGCTGTTCACAACACAGGATGTTCATTTCCATTGTGGCTCCTGCCTTTTGCACAGCTGGCACTCTGCCCCAAGTTTTTAATGAGGGCCATGGCACCTGAGTCCTGTCTTTAGATATGTGAGTACATTCTCCTTTCTGCTCCCATCTGCTCTGACTTACCTTACAAATGATGCTGAGGTGTATCTAGGTGACCCTCACCAGCCCTGTTGTTGGCTCAGCTTCCTGGCTTGGCCTCAGACCTGCCTCATCTCCACACACTTCCCTATGGATCTGGATCTTGGTGAAACCTGGCTGCCTTTGCTGGCTCTGCCCTGATCACCTCACCTGGGCACTAGGCTGCGGCTGGTGAGGTCCCTGCTTTGCTGGCTGTGGGACCTCTTCAGCTCCTGGCTCACTTTTCCTTAAACTCAGGTAAAAACTGTTACTTTAAAGCCATTTGATTTCCACAGGACCATAGGTGCATATTGATTTTCCATAGCCCCATCTTTTTTCCTTCACCTGCAGGGTTCTCCAGACAGAGCCCCAGTGAAGGTAATCATGACACTAAGAAAAAGGGAGCAGCTGAACTCCTTTTTCTTAAAGCTTTGGTGGGGCCTTAAATGCTGTGGGCCAAGTTATTCCATTTTACCTCCCATATTCACCAGAGCAGCTCTCTGGACATTTGGTACCCATCCAGCCCAAAGTGCCTTTACTCCTCCTTCAGACAGGATCTTCAGGAATGCATGGTGCACACCCCGAAACCTGAAATCGAGATGCAACTCGTGGGTAGACAGCCCAGTGAAATTTTTGGATGTTCCAGTACTTTGCTGCACTGGGTCCTCACGAAAGATTAGCAATTTGTACCTGCAAGGATCCGGCCCTCCAGATCCATCTTTGACTTCCATGGCAAAACTGATCTTTGACTTTCATGCCACAATATTTTACCAGAGATACCGATTGCCTTGCAAAGCAGTGATCTGTTCCCTAACAGCAGACAACCTTTAGATCCCACACTGGGTTACAATATTAGATGTACATGACACCAAATGATGGCAGCAGTTTGGGATGCAAAGAGCAGCATGTCCTGGTGTTTGCAGGACAGAAAGATTCAGAAAACAGATTCCATGTGCCTGCCTTAAGGACAGGAAAAATGGCTCACATTTGCAGGAGAGTCTCAAGCCCTGCTGTGTGCCAGCCTTCCCTGTACCTGTGCATCCTGAATGAGCCATTTCCCTCATGCTTTCTTCCATCTTCAGAAAGCATCCTTCCCTCCCCATAGTACAGTGCTGGCATGGGCGTGCTGCAGCACCGAGGATGAGTTTGTGGTCCCTAGGACCAGTAAATCAGAATAAAGAAGATGAGTATAAATGGAAAAAGGAGGAAGTCTTGAATCCTCCCCCCTCTTCACTGCCTGGAGCCATCAGGTGCTCTCCAAGTAAGGGCACAGAGCAGCTGGGGAGAAGGGGTGGCACAAAACACAGAGAACCACACCCTGGGCCAAAGAGTGATCAGTAACAGGGAAAAAACCACCAGCTCTGAGAGGAACCAACCGTAACGGTTTTCCTTCCAATTTTCTTCTTCCCTCCATCTGCATCTGCACCTTCACCAGATCAGTTGGGCTGGCAAAAAACTGTCCGATGGCACCTGCAGACATGCCTCCAACCACAGCTTTCCTGCCAAATGGAGAAAAATTGTGCTCCAGAATACACTGAAAATCTTCACAAGTCACAATGCTCGAACTGAAGAGTTCAGCAGCACAACCCAGGTGAACAAGTGTAAATGGTTATTCCATATATTAACAGCCAAAGTGAAGGTAATAATTGTGGTGGCTACAGGTTGTTAAAGTAGTCAGTAATATTTCTGTCAATTTTCATAAACTGTTAAAGCTTACCTGGAGAGAAAAAACAAAACAAAACAAGGTTACATTATGCTCTTTGCCTAAGGTTTAAAGGCAGGATGGCAAAGTACACAAGTATAGGATGATGCCCCATGTATTATAACTGAATGCCCACCTGAAATTCTAAACTGCTTGCTGATATATAAAACTTTTCTTTCTCTCCCACTGCTACTAGACGAGTTGTGTTAATTTTATGGGTCTATTTATTTTAGTAAAATCAGGAATTTCAGTATTATCCATAGGTCCCCCTTCCTGTCGCATTCGGCACGACAAGTTATTTTGTAGTAATTTTATCAATCCCATTCTAAAACCAGATACATTTTGGACCTAAAGTTTGGCTGTAGGACTCTCACAGTAAGGACAATCCCCAAGCAAGCAATAAATATGCACAAATATGCAAGATTACCAGAGAGGAAAGCTTTCACCCTCCGTCCTGCCAAGCACGGAGTCACGGAGATGTTCGTAAGTAACCATCCTAACACCAGTGTATACTGTGGAAAACAAAAGCAGGAGACAGTTCTTGGGTCTGCCATTTCTGGAGGTCACAGTGAGAGAGAGATCAAGACCTTGGTTTATGACACTCCAGAGCTCGCCTCGGTCAGCTGGTCATTGTTCTCATGTTTGTGATCAGAATGGGGAAAGTGAGGGGTGCCTGGTGTCAGTGGGAGAGCCAAAGGTTTTAGCATCAGAAAATCTCTCTGGCTGAGCCACAGGTCTGCCAGGAGGCAGCACAGCTTTGCCTGCACCCTAAGGAGATGGGACTGCATCGCCCCCTTCGGGGCTGATGCCAAGCACAAAACCCCCACAAGTGATTCTGAGGTTTGCTGCTGTCACCGTATTTCCAAGTAAAGCATAGAAAGCTGTTATTTGTGGCCAAACCTCTAATGCATTTCTTTTAAGCACTTGTATTTTTCCCTTGTGCTTGCAACCTTATTTTTTTCCCCATCTTTTTTCCTAATCTGTCCCCACTTCCCTCACATATGAGACATCTATTGTTCTGAGAAATCTGAGTATCTGGACTTCCTGAACAAGACCTTCCGGCAAAGATGACAGAGAACTTATATTTTGTTTTCCCAGAAGCCAGAATAAGATCATGAACGGCTGGGAAAGGGAAGGAAAAGACGCTATTGATCTGGAATCTTGTATATTTCAAAGTGGGATTACAGGCTAGACTGAAAAGTTCTTACAGATATATTTAAAGTACAAAGAAATATGGCAAGCTCACTCCAAAAGGCTTGGCCACAGAAGGCAGGACGCATCGTATCCCATCACGAGCAGATATTCACCTATGTGGCGGTAGACGGCCGGCGTGGCTCCTTGCCAGAGCTTCCGTACCCCCTCCTCCTGCGCGATTCCAGCCGCCGTGCGCAGCATCCCGCGGTACGGGACCGCCTGCCCGGCCGCACCTCCATCCCGGCGCACGGCAGCTTCACCTTGGATCTGCAGCCTGGTTTTCGTGAGATCCAGGGGAAATGTCACTGAGGGCGAAGGGGCGGGAACACATGTGAATATGAGTGCGGCTGCGGGGAGACCTCCCGTGCCGGGAACAGCTGCACACAACACCCTGCCAGCGCCCAAGGGGCTGGGCAGGCAGCAGCAGGGAGCAGGGGCTGTACCCAACAGAGTCCAGGAGATCCCTGGAGAAAAGGAGGATTCTCATCCAGATCTGTTAAAAGTGGCTCTAGGCACAAGTAACTAAATAACATTCCAGTCAAACAGCCAGTCTTTCTCCCATATTTAGTTTGGCACATTTGTTATGCAATATGTGTACCTACTGAGGGAGGTGGGATCAAAATTCCTGTTCCAGTTACTCCCCCTGAATACAGACCAGTCACACCTCTCAATTGATCATATGGTCTCTCCAATTCTGTCCACCACAGTGGCAGCATGTTATGGTCAGGAACAATCCCACAGAGGTCATCATAACGCAGACACACATTCAGGCTCACCTACAAACTTACCTACATATCTATCCTACAAACCTCCCTAAAGCATGCTTGCTTTCCTTATACAGGCACAAAAATCATGTCTAGCTTGTTATTTCTCTCACTGAAATAAGTGGTGGGCAGTGAAGGAGATCCAAATTGACCTTAGTTTCCCAGGGCTGCTCTTGAAACAGTATGGATACATATTTGTGCCCTCATTTCAGTTCCAGACCAGGAGTGCCTGGCAATGGACCTTTGCAGCCAGTGGCCAGGAGCAGGGCTTGTCTTTTTTTCGACACCTCTGTGACACACCAGGGTCCTTCCAAAGCAGGACTCAGGTGCCAGGGGAAGGCAGTCACTGCTCAAAGCCTCATCAGGTTTGTAAGTCTATTTATGCATTAAGTTTGGCATTCATGTTCAAAGATTAGCAAAGATCGAGAAGTTACAAATCCTTAGAGCAATGTAAATGACTTGCCTGTAAGAGCCTGTAGAAATTACAAAGAACATGCTGAAAAATATTCAAAATAAGTTACTTGGTCACAAAGCAGTGGTACATAGATGCCAATGGGCTTCTATTCCACATTTCACCAAGTTTTCCAACTCCATTTTTATAAGCATCTCCACTGTGACCAGAAACTTAAGAGTTGATTTTTCTTTGATTAACCTTCATTAACTATGAAAAGGAAATTCCTGAAGGAATACGGCCTTTTTAGTAACTTAGGCAACAGATCTGCCTGCCTCTTTGGTCTTTTTCTGGAAACCCAGCCAGTGCAAAGCTTAAATTAGTCACAACTGCTCTGAGTTAATGACTGCAGCCCTTCGGTCTCCGAGGCAAAAATTTCATCCTGAAAACCCTCCCTCCGGCCATGGTCAGGTGGCATAAAACACTTGCAAGGCTCAGATTATGGAAAAGACACAACTAGCACAGTGAAATGCAGATCTGCTGGAGCGGAACGCTGAGGAATGAGGCATAGGGGGACTGACGTCCCCCGTGCCCCCCGTAAGTATATTTGACCCCCTTCCCTCTCGGAAAACCACGGTGAGTTGTACCTAGTTCTGCCACAGCCGCCGCACAGGCTGACAGAGCGAATTTGCTGGCTCGGGGCCATCTCTCTGGAAGAGGTAAGCTCCTCTCTTCTTCTGCAGGTGACATCTAGCATCCCACATGAACCGAGGCTAACCAGCCGCCCTGCCCGGGTGTGTCTGCAGCACGAGCGGAACCTAGCGCGGATCAGCTCGGGGCAGTTTAGGAGACAAGCTGCTGAAGGTCATGGTTCTCCAGCGCCAGCACCGGGAACTGCAGCAGCCCGCCTGGCTCTGCGGAGCTGGAAGCTCCTTCTGCAGTGACACACGAGACTCCTGCGCAACAGGCTCCTGGGAAATGTAGTCTGTCACCAAGGCTGCTCTGTGTCCGGAAACCGGCACCGCAGGTACAGATACACGCACGGGTTTTGTCCATTATCTACATTAAAAAGAGTAATCATTAATGAGAGCTCAAGATTATGCCTGGGGTCTGTTTGCTCTGCGGGGTGCTGTCATTGGCAGCACTGCCTGGGGAGCCCCAAACTCTGTTCTCGTGTCAAGGAGCTGCATCCGGGAGGGATGAATTGATCCAGATCTGGTTTAGTAAGAGCTGCATCAGCAACAGCTACGTGCCGAGCTGGGGCTGCAGAATAGGCACGCAGCACTGCAGTTTGAACAAGGATCCCAGCAAGCCTGGGATGGCAGAAATTGATCGCTTCTCAGAGCCCTTAAGTGAAAACTTTAAAGCTTTTCCTGGCTAAATGCTGGAGTCCTGCTGTGTGCCAGTCTTAATTTCTCTTAAATTATTGTAGAAGTGTTTAGGTTCTCATCATAAAATATATATATATATATATATAAATATTGTATGCACTGTTCAAGAGAATCTTTTCATTTGTCATTAAGGCTTAGCTGAATCCCTAAGTTAATCATTAGCCGTTAGTCAGCAATCCTCATGCTGATTTGAGGATTTTTTTGGTCACAGAAACTTATCCCAGAACACCTCCCCACATCTCTGTCTGACTGCCTAAAGCTTTGGTGTGTGGTCCCCATCAAAATAATTCAGACAAATTAAGGAAGCATTGCAGGTGAAATATTCAGTTGAACTTGGATGAATCTGTCTCATTGGTCATCAGTAATTGGTATTAAATTGGATCCTTCTTGGGGTTAAAATTCATTAGAATTCATGCAGGGATAAAACAAACTCCTGACAAAGCCGTGGTTAAAAATGGGGAGAGGGCATATTGCAATTTAATGCACATTCCATGCCTGGCTGCATGGAAGGTATGAGTGGTTCAGAGCCTGTTTCTGGACAGTTTATGCAATCTGCTGTGGCACTTTGTGCCCCCCTGCACAGCTGTTCTGTGGGCTTGGGTCAGCTTGTGCCACTCTCTATCAGCCTGTGTCTCATCGACTCATAATGTGGGGTAGAGAGGACCTCTAGAGTTCACCTGCAGTCATCCTACAGTCCTCTATCACAGCAGGGAGAGCTTCAGAGTTACATCAGGTTGCCCAAGGCCTTGTTTGGTCTCCTGAAAACCTCCCAGGATGAGGGTTTCACAACCATCCTTTAGCTGTACACCTCTGGGTACAGTCTTATTCTACTTTCTCTATGACCATGCTTTAGGGAGTGGAAAACAACAACTAGATGCCTCCTTAAAGTAAACTTCATAGCATTGCAGCTTCCTATGGAAGGAGCAGCTCTCCATGGTCATTTTTAGCCTGAAGAAACAGGTTCTGTTTTAAACCAGATGATTGGGGGATGGCTGTGAAGAGGAATACTCTCTTCCCATGGGACCCTTTAATATGAGCCTGACTAGAGATGGATGCTTGCATGGACAGCTCTGTGGTGTGTGGAGAAGGGCCATTACTCATGGAGATCCATCAAACACATGGAGTTCCTATATCCCTGAATCCTGGGACAGATAGCACCAGCAGAGAGGACCCTTCTTATTCATTTATTTCAGTTCTCAGTGAGATGGAATTTTTTGGTTTCTGTTCCAAGCCAGTTTGACCAACGGTTGCGTATGCAGGGAGGGAGTGTGGACTTCAGATGGGGTGGAAGCACAGCAGCAGGGTCTGGGACAGCTGTGTGCTACTGGAGAAAGGCAGCCAGACAGCCCAGTGCCCTCACCTGTGCTTCTGTGTTAGTTCACTTGGAAAAACCATGAAGCATTAACCCCTGCCCAAGGAAAGCTTGGCAGTGACTGTTGCACCATGGTACTGGTTGTGTCCTCCTCACAAGAGTGCCTTGTATCTCATGTCCTTCACCAAATCATGCCCTAAAAGTACAACCTAAACAAAACAATACAAACACAAAAGGCCAAAACAAACACAAAAGCCTTTAATGAATGTCTTCACAGAGGCTTGAGGGGTTGTCTTACCTGTATACATAGATCACTTTAAACTCACTACTCAGTCAGTTAATGAAAAAATACCATGCATATAATGAAAATATGCATTTTCTTCAATATTACAAGGCCTTTAGCTCTCTTATCACTTTACCCCTTTATAGGAAGAGAAATAATTTAACGGATAAAATAAAACCAAGAAATAAACATATAAAGAGCTGTGATAGCTAAACACAGAAGTGTAGAAATATCACAGTTAACAGTAATTTATCTTTTTGTTCCAGACAGTTTGCAAAATGGAGATCAACACCCTATTTGTCACAGCTGATGTATGTCAGCTTGTTCTTCTGCACCTACAACCAACGTGTAACATGCCAAGGTATTTCAGAATGAGTTTAATGAAGAACATACACCTGGCTTTCCCAGCTCTTAACTTCCTACTATCAGGTGTATTTCTGCTGTGCTTTTACTGTCTGCTTTTACTTGTCTGCTCAGGTACAAAGGTTCCTGTTTGTGCACCTACTCCTGTATAGAAAGGAAGTTAAACTGTATTTGTATCTGTATTTGTTTATGACCACTGCCTCTTGCCCTTTCACTGGGCACCCTGAAAAGAGCCTGTCTCCATCCTCTCTGCACCCTCCCTTCAGGTGTTCATACACACTGAGAAGATCCCCCGAGCCTTCTCTTCTCCAGACTGAGCTGTCCCAGCTGCTCTCCTCAAATGACAGATGCTCCAGCCCCTTTTTGGCACTTCACTCTTGGCAGAGGATCACCTCCCTTAGTCTGCTGGCAGCACTTTCCCTAATGCAGCCCAGGGTGCTCTTGAGTGCAAAGGTCCATCTCTGACTCATTTTCAACATAGTGTCCACCAGGACTCCAGATCTGCAAAGTTCCTGTCCACCCAGGTGCCCCCTCAGCCTGTCCTGGTGCATGATGGTGTTGTTCCTACCCACGGGCAGAACTCGGTATTTCCCTTTGCTGAACTTCATGAAGTCTTTTTTTTTT
>WAAG01083232.1:315-24869 GCA_013390105.1 Tichodroma muraria
AAGTAAAATTCTCAAAACTATTAGGCATCATCGTTCACTTTCCAAAAATGGAAGGTTCTTTGAGATTGACTTTAGACTGACCCCTAGAAAATTTCCCCTGTTTCTCAGTCAACCCATCATTACTGTTCTTTTCCCTCTAGAGTAGAACATGCTGTTAAGACAAGCTTTTAAGACAGTAAATAAGAAGAAATCACACCTCCAGCCTACATTATCAATGAAATTGTTGTAACAGAAGAGGGAAGCATGCTACTAAGGATCTGGGGTGCTTTCAGAAAAACATCTGCTAGTGGAGCCCCTTAAAGTTATTATCTCAAGAAGAGGAGAGGAGTGTGATTCTAAATTACACTGTAACATTAGAAAAGCTGATAAAAGGTGAGAAAGAAGCTGTGGTCAAACTTTTTTCAGGTAACTGTAATAGGACGAAGTAATGAAATGTTCCCTGCAGTGTGAAATGAGGGATGGGGAAGGGAGCAAAACTAACAAATATACTACAACATTCTCCAGTTGTAAAGGGAAAGTACAAAAGCATAAAATACAATGAGGAATAGCAAACATGGATTTTTCACAGATACCTGGGTAAGTGAATGAAAATTAAAGCTAAAGCACATCTAAAGCAAATTGCAAAAACACCTATCAGCAGGATGCAGGCTCTGTTCCACTAGGTTCCTCTGAATGAAGTATATGGAGATCAAGCAGCTGAAAAGCTTAGTCAGGAAAGTTCTAAATATCAGGGCTCTATTCTGAGTACACTCACTATAATACTGCGTCAGAACAGGAAGAAAAAAAAAAAAAAGAATCCAGGAGGACCTATTCCAAACCCATACCATGTCAAAAGGATGGCTCACTTCTCTCTTGGATATTCATAATCCAATATGAAATCTTATGTCAATATGAAATGAAGTCTAAGGTCATTTAAAGAATATAAAAATTAATGTGATGTATTTTTCATGTTTATATTGGGTTATATGACATTATCACATTTTAAATTGCCACATTTCAGCAGTATGTGATGAACCTCAGATGACACTTTAAATAAAGGAAAATGTTGTTACTGCACATACTAAAAGTTTACCTGTCATAATCATCCTTTAGGACACAACAAAAAATTGTTGTCTACAAAATTATGCCACAAAGTGGAGTTCTCTTTACTAATAAGCATCTAAAGATACCAATTTTAAAGCAGCACAAAAACAGAAAAGCATAATTTTGTCTTTTATTCTCCCCCTAGAGAGCATAATCTATGTGAATGTCAAAAGATATAGTTAAAATCCTTACAATTTTCCATGACTGTTTCTTCTCTGCACTAGCCATAAACTGAGCCTGAATAAGATCTTGTGGATTTAGATTGGATGTGGAGTTCTTTTTCCTGAGCTAAGGAACCAGGGTCTGAATTAGTTCAAGTCTACGTATATCTTGGTCAATGTGGAAGAAAATTCACAGTACTTAACAAAAATGAGCTAGTTTTTCTCCTAGGATAAAGGCTTTTAATATTTTTGTCAACTCAAGAACTTTTCTTTGAAGAAAATATAAAATGGTGGAAAAAAAATACTATGAAGTTTTTGCTTCCATGACTTTGATAGGAGAGCTCAGAGGTCAAGGTGCTGTGATTCACTGTGGCTTAAAATGAATCAGTGAAAATGCAGAATTTCACTAAATTGGTACTTTATCTAAAACCATTATGTCCAATAATATTATTAAAGAGCCTAGACAATTAGCTTAGACTATGTACCAGATATTTTTGCTCTCTGCTGATAAGTAGAGATGAATATTGACTTTGTCGAGCAACTGATTCTATCCCTTGAAAAAATTCATGCTGCTGCAGATGTTTCCCAGTGATCAGTTATGCCATGGGGAGTTCCCAGGGTGTTATACAGACCATCTTAATCCTTTTTACTTGTCACAAGTACATTGGTGTAGTGAACATTGAATGCCTGTCTCTGGTAACATCCAACTTTCCTGCTAAAAATTAAAATTAAGTCAATTTCATTTTTGTGTACTTTTTTCAAAAAAAGTTCTGTGCACAGATATATATATTCTTTATTTATATCTTTTTTGCATTTTGTGAAATGCCAGCATGGTCAGACATCCCTCTTCCAATATCCTTGTTGCATCTGTGCACACCCTTCTCCCAAAACTAATCTAGTTTTTGCACTCATACCGGTTTGTAGACAAAATTATATTCCAACTGCCTTTGCTTCATATCTCACTAAATTCACAAAAGAAGATAGCAATAAGCAAAGCACAAATTCTTCCTTAAGGAGAAGAGCACAGATTCCTCACTTCGTGAGAATTATCTGATATTTAGAGATGGCAGGACCAAAATGGAGACCTGAAGTATACTTCCTGGAAATTAAGTGTAGCTGGATGTTTTTTCTTCAGAAAGAAATATGTTACTGGAATCAAACTCTTCTTGGGAACCAATCTGTTTCAGAGAATTTAACTTAAAGGGACAAATTAATCAGAGTTCAGATAGTGAGAGTGGGCAAGACAGGAAGATTTTCTTCCCTTGACTTTAATGTGTCCCAGAAATCCAAATCACGCAGTTAAGAATTTCCTTTTACAACACCCTTTCAGCAAATTTAAAATCCTCTCTCAGAAAAGAACTAAATGAAAGGTCACCACTCTTCCCTCATTTTGTCCTCTTCACCAGAGGCCTTAGTCAGTCTGCCCTCCCCAACACCATCTCCTCTCTGTCACCCTCCCCATGCTTCATCCAGGACCACGAGCTACCCACCACTCTCCCAGTTGACAACGAGTTATCTCGAGCTTTCTGCCTTGCCAGCAGCCAAACTGTGGAAAGTTCTTCTAAGTTTTCACTTTCTTCCAGTTCAAAAAGGTTCTCTGTAATTCATCTTGCTCCCAGACACTGATTCCAGTTATGCCTTTCTCTGAACTAAATAATTACCTGGCTGTTAGCCCAGCGGAAATGTCTGGATGGATACCAAATTACTTCTCAGAAGCCAAACACATTACTCACTATAAGCTACAGCCTCTCTTTAATACTGTCTGTAGTAAATATTCCTTTCAAGCCCTTCCTCTGCTCTCCCTGCCTATTTTCAGTATCAGCTCTTCTTATCACAGCATGACCATGAGTTGTGTTTCTTGTCAGCTCATAAATCCCAGGTCTCACTTAGTCACTGTCTAGCTGGGTTTTAAAAGTACTAGAAATAGTAACATTTTTTTTAAAAGGTCTGTGTAGTCAGACTTTCGATACTCTTTTATAAGCCTGTCCTCTTTCATGTTTCCTGTTGCCTTGTTCTTTGTAGCATCTGTAAAAGCTTTTGGTAATGATCAGTCTTCAAAGTTGTGATGGAAATTATGTCACGTTTGAACTAACACTGCAGAACTGATCAAAATTACCTCCATTCAGAGAGGTAAGGCTAAATGCTCTTTGAAATCTGGGATGAATTGCTATCAATTCATTTGATGCCTCTCTGCTGGTAGTAGTAAGCTGTCAGATTTTTGATTAGCAAAGGAAAGGTTAAAAGTCCTAAACTTCACGAAGTATAGTACAGTTTACCCTTTGCTTTTAGCAGCCAAACTCTTGATTTCATAAAAGAATGAAATCATACAAACTGCCAGCAATAGGGAACAGGTAATTCAGTTAGGTTGACATTTCTGGAACTTACATTTTCATTTCAGAACAATATTTTTTCCAAATATAATTTAATAAAATTAGGACAATGATTTAAAGCAATTTAACAAGTGATAAAATCTATTATTAATTTAAACCAATGTATTGAATCAATTTCATTGTTGTGTACTTTTTTAAAAAAATATTTTCATTCTTGTTTGGAATGAATGATGAAGAAATTTTTTAAATAATCTGGAAATGAGTCAATTTTACGTGATATTTCTTAACACACTCTTCCTGTTATGGAAGATGCCATTCAGTTCAACAAATATAAGAACAAAAACATATTAGTGGTAAAACGTTTTCTTTAACATTAGACTAAATAGAGGATTATAAGGTTTCTCTTCTCCCTTAGGAATCGATTTACATATCTGTAACACAACCTCTTCTTAAAAATTCTTGAATGTAGAAAATTATTCAGTTCACTGGAAGCTTGAAAGATAATTTTAAAAGAAATACAGGATTGGCTCCTTGGGATCCTGTTGATATCATTTGGTCTTAGTAAATTACTTCAGGAACAATGATAAATACATAGAAAAAATGCATCTGGAGAGGGTGAGAAAGAGCATCTCCCAGAGTTTTATTACAGTATGTTTATGGCTTTGATAAGTGCAAATCCATAGTTAAAGCTGTTACTTTAGTCAGGAGATTTTCTTCCCTGCAGCTGTCACAAGAAACTACCATTTTGCTTACAGCCAGCTCTAAATTTTAAAGAAAAAAAGTCATGAGGGAAAAGGAATGGAGAAAAAAGCCTTTTTGCTTCTAAGGACAAATGGGTTTCTTTATCCCCTTCAGCCAACTATTTTACCTCAATAAATATCTTCTGAGACATCGGAGGAAAGCCTGCTCTCAAAAGAAAAGGTTTGGGGTTGAGGTAGATTCTGGTAATGCCAAGAACCACACAGCTGTGGGACTTTCCTCAGGTGAGGTCAGACAACTTTACTTGGTATCTGCAAATCCATTTCACGCTTTCCCTCACCTCCAAAGGGGAGGACTGTGCTTCCCACACAGTGCCTATATTTTCCACCAGTACAAGAAGCAATGTGTTTCCCTCTTTTTCTCTTATTCTCTCCCCAGGAAAAGCAGCAGCCACAGGACAGCATTACATCCCCTGTGCCATGGCTCAGCCTGGACTGTCCATCCACCCAGCTGGCAGCAGAGCCCTTGGGATGGTGCACGTGCTGCACAGCTGCTCCAAACATGAGGACAGCTCCTGCAAACCACCCACACTGGGAGAGCCAACTGCCATGGGCAGGAACAGAGTGCCAGTCCACTGTCTACTCAACACAGAGCTTTTCCTGCACATTAAAAATGACCATTCTACATGTGTCTGAGGAACCCAGGGTGCTTACAATAGACCTGGTCTTGCTCTGTTACAAGCTTTAGTGATTAGACTTTGGCTTTTAAATCTGTTGCTGTGTATTTAAAAACAATGAATGCCATTGAATGTGAGGAAACTATGAAGTGACCTCATCAGGACAGGAAAGTGTGTTGAAACCTGATAGTAAAACAAGAGAACAATCCAGGTCTTCTGATAAATGGTTTAAGAGACCATGCTGCCGACACCCTACTGTAGGACCATTCCGAATCAGACTGCAACACAAATCCCTCCTCAGAGGAGCTGTATCAAACTCTGCTACTTTTCTGTCAGGAGTTTGTACATGTGATTGAAGTGGCATTCCCTTGTTATTTTTTCCTTTGAGGATTCTCCTGTTATTTTTTCCTCTAAGGAAATTCTGAGTTTTCCCTCTCAGCAGAAAAACACTCCACCGGGCCTGTAAGAGATTTCATTCACCCAGCACTCTATGCACAAGCTGCTGAGATGCTGACTCACTGGTGTCCGTGAGCTTCTTCAGCAGCCCTTAGGCAGAAGTAGCAAAACCAGTCCTGTAGTAGTACTAAAGCAAGGAATTGGCCAAGGTCTGCCTATACCACAGGCTGTGGCTGAATCTGATCCTGTTTCTGAGGCCTCTCAAGATTCTGGAGTCTCCTAAATCTACCACAGCATTGACACTTCAACACTTTGACTGAAATTCTCAGAACACAAGGGGTCTTTTTTTTGTCACCCAAATAGTGACCCAGTGTCAGATCTGGAGTATCATGCAGTTGGGCTAGATGATTATTGCAATAATTCCAGCTGAACTATTCTAACAATATTAGATGTTTAAATGAGCAAAGGTGAAAAAGACTGCCTTTCCTGCCTGTCCAGAGGGGTTTAGGAGGAAGAGAGCAGATCTGGAATTCATAGTTGAGAAACAGCAGCAAAGGGCCTCAAAGCCTGTACTCAGCCGGAAGGTAAAAAAGAGCCACAGTATATCTCCATCCCACTTTAGAATTGTGGCAGCTGGAGGGGGGCATTGTGGGATGGCTGGGAACGGGATCTGCCTCTCCCTTACCATCTTCTCTCACAAACTTCCCATTGACCTTGTCTTTCCTCACAAAAGGACATCACTGCAGGGTACATTGATCACGGGTCATTAAAACCTATCCTGAGACACAATAATGCAGAGAGTATATGTGAGGAAAAAGTGGAGGGAGTCTAAAGGTTTGGACAAAAATGAAGAAAATAAACCTTTTGCACAAACCTTTGAAATATTTCAAGACCATAAGAAACATTTAAAACTGTTGGCTTGTATATGCCTGCATTTCAGCTAATGATTCTCTCAGTGTTTAAAGCATTTGCCACACAGAAAACCTAGAAGGATAATGAAAAAGGAAAAAAAAAAAAAGAAAAAAAATACCAATGGGTGTTTTGTCATATTTAGATTTTTTACCACATAATAGAGAAATAGGCCAAGAGAAAATTCAAGGAAAGGCTAATGTAGGAACTAGAAGGAAAGTGAACAATAGCTATCTAGAGCCTTACAAAAATAGTCTTGGAGGGTAGCAGAAAGAGAGAAAAAAACAAATATATATGCACCAATATAAATCATATATGCTAACTTCTAGGGTTAAGTTTAGATTTATTTCTGCTGCCCAGGCCAGTTAATTAGCTATCTTTGTTACTGACTGATGGCCTTTGCAGCTGTGTGACTGTCAAGTATGGAGTTTCTTTTCTTGAAGGAGAAATAAAAAAAGAAATTAAATCTCTACCCTGAATGAAGTGCAAAAGGGTACGCAGGGGTATAAAAATCACAGCATCACAAAACTGGAGCCAACCACTTTTTCTAAAATGACCACGGGAATCTTTCTGTATTGCATTGACTAGTAAATGGAATTTTATTTTCATTATTCAAGAGTATTCACCTGATTATAACTCATCTTTTTGAAGAACATTATCAATAACTTCAGTGGTTCTCATAACTTCCCCTTATATCAAGTCTGACAGTTACTTCATCATTCTGCAATTGCTTGGCCCTTATCATACGTGCTTTACAAAAGAGAATCCCTTCCAATACCTCCATTTTTTCCATGTACAAGCTGATTTCATTGGAGCAATACTCCATTATTCTGGGAATTTTTTTTCCCCAGAAGCTTTATCAGAATTCAAATGAGCTGTGCAGAAAGAGTCCAAAAAGTTACATGATTTCAGTGCCCCTGCTCATTATCACCCTGCTGAACACCACTGCCCAAGCATGCCTATAGATTGCAAATGAAAAGGACAAAAAGAGAGAGGAAGCACAGTGCAAGCTAAAATATACACTAATACATGAGTGTAAGTGCAAGCTTGAGTATCAGTGCATTTCACTAAGTGGTTTAGTTTGAAACCTTCACTTACACAGACACAGAGCTTTCTCCTCTTTTATGAAAAACAATGGAAAAGGTATTTCAGCACCTTCTCTGCTTTCTTCAATCCAAGACCAACAACTGGAGTTAAACACTACTAAACAGAGAAAAAACATCCCTTGCTTTACATTAAGTCATTCCTCCTATCTTTATAATTTCCTGGCTTTCCCTCCTTGTTAAACAAAACAACAGGTGCCAAGGCAGTGATGTATCAGTGTCCACATGACTGGACACATAAGCTGTCCCTCGGGGTCTCCTCACAGTGGAAATAAAAGCTGCCTTGTAGAAGTTTCCTTCTTTCACTCGAGCTTTTTTCCCTCATATGCCAGCAGCATCTCATCCCTAGAGGGCAGCCAATGAACACAGCTCCAGGCACAAAGCACTTTCCCTCAGGCTGCAGGATTTATCACATTTAACCAGCTTCTGTCTCTAACACAAGTCCAGGCAAACCACTGCGACTGACAAGGTTTGGGTCATTTCAGTTGCTTTTGTCCAGTTCCTCACGGTAGAGCTTCCATAATCCACCCACTCCCCCACCCTACCAAACTTAAGGACAGTCTTTTACATCTGTTCCAACCGCTATCCAAAACCTCTTACCTTATGATGACAAACATGACTAGGGAGTTTCCCACCAAGCCGACGACGAAGACCACCGAATAGACAGCAGTGATGATGATTGGAATGGCAGGGGAGATGCTGGTGTGGTTGTGCTGGCCATCCCCAAAGACCCCAGTGGCATTGTTGTCATAGTCTGCCCAGCCCAGGAGCCAGCTGCTGCTGGTGCTGGGGGGTCGGCAGGGCCCTGGGGAGCAGGTGGAGTCTGGTTCCTCACGGAAAATCTGTATGGGGGCATCCATGGGGGTACAGTCCCCACAGGCAGGAGGGAGACCAGGAGGAGAGTGCACACAGCAGGAGGCAAGTATTCTGGAAAGAAGGAAGAGAGAGAAAGAAACCAAAGTATTTTTACAGCTACAGAACATTAAGACCTCTGAAACTTGTATGTGTTAAGGGGAGCTCTGCTGTGATGGGAACTGTAATTTGCCAAGCAGAGATTTAAGCAAATCACATTAATATTAAATGACTGCAAGTTTTACATCTTGCTATGTAATGCTGCTTCTCCAAGTGCACAAGGAAAGTTTTCCTCCACTTTCAAAGGTTGCATAGTGAAGCAAGCCAGATGGGAACAACTCAGATCCACCCCCACACTTTAACTCTGTCTTTCCCATCTTTCATATTTTAAGTCAAACTCTATTCTAACAGGGGCTCCTCATTGCCTAAGCTCTGCTGTAAAGGGAAAGGAGACAGAGAAACCCACCACCCCTCTGCACACCTGCTTTAACACCCTGCCCTGAGTTATTTTTTCCTGATCCCATACCTGCTTCCATAGAAAATACACATTAATGACAAAAAATACCTTTCAGTCCAGGAAAAGAAGCAGAATCCTCAAACAGGTGTCCTTTGCAGGAAAAGAAAAGAATAAAGCCGCTGTGCTTGGCTCCTGGAAGTGCCACTGACCACCTAGGACTTTTGAATGTGAGGCACCCGTGCCCTCAGAGAGGCGTGCTGGCAGCACAGCCGGTTCCCAGGCATGAGCTGCACCGTGCAGCAGCAGCAGCTGCTGCTGTTCCAGCTCCCACCACTTCGCCTTTTCTCTCTCAGGCTCCCTCTGCCTCCCTCTCACTCTGCCAGGGCTCCAGCAGCACTCTGCACTGATGCACACGTTCTCCACTGTCTCTGTCCCCACAGCTCAGAAGCTCACATGACTTCTTTCTAAACACTGAGATGCAGATAAATTAAAAGGAAAGCGAGAAATAAGTTCTGTTATGAATGAATGCTTATTTTAATACACTTTTCCGAGTTGTCTTTCTTCAATTCCCCTACACTCTCAGGCCTCAAGAAATAATCCTCTTTGTCTTACTGAATCCCACAGGATTTCAGACTAGTAGACACTGAATAAAAGAGGAATTTTAAGTTTAGATGCCTTGCCTGGTGCATCAGCTCTTTCATGCCCAACTCCACAACTGTGTGTCCAAAACATTTCTCATGGGGTAGCTGTGCCCCTGTTCCTTTGCACCTGCAACTCCAAAGTCAGAAACTGGCTACCAAAGAAAAGAGGGGCACCCTAATTACTATACGGTTTTTTCAAGCTGTCCCACACCATGTGAGAAGCCCAGATTTCCCTGTAGCACTCCATTCTCCCAGCTGCAGCCAGAAACAGGGCTGTGTACAGAAATCACATCCCTCAGGGCTTACTCCTAAAATACCCCCTCAAGCAAGAGTTGGCAAGGCACAATGTGTGTTCAAGTATCCTTTAACTTGCACACAGACCTTGAAATCCCCACCAGAACTCTCTCTAAATGGCAAATTGGGAGATAAGAAGCAAGATCTGAGTTATTCCTACTCCTTCAGAAGAGGCTGGGAACAGCCAGACTGGCTGCATCTCAAAGTGTGCAGCAGGAAAACCAGTCTCTGGAGAAAGAGAGAGGCTGTGGGTTTCCTTGAAGCTTTTCCAGCCTTGAAACTTTACTTCATGCTTCTCTTTTTGAGTGTCTGTGATATGGCTGAGTTTTCTATTCTAAACCAATTTTTTTCTAAACCTATAATCAAGAGACTAAATTATGTTAGCTCTGAGTAAGAAGCCATGTAGGAGGTTTAAAAGGTACAGAACCCCCTCTCTTGGAGGAAAAGGCTTGTTCAAATGTGATAATGGCTTTGACTGTGGTCAGTGTTTTCTCCAGAACTTCAGTAACTGCTCATGGTCATGTGTATGGAGCTGTCTAAATGTTTCATGTTTAATGACAATTGACAAAAATGCAAAATAACAAATGTGTGACAGAAGTGTCCCTGAGGCAGGGGCATAAACCTGAGAAGTAATAATTTTTTTGAAGATGAAGTCGATCCTAATGTAAAATGTACTCCAATTCTGTTTTTATCCTCTGCAACCCATGGTCCCCTGCCCATGTACTGAAGGGAACTACTGTTGTTGTATCTTATAAATAATTTTACTGGCGATTTTCAACTTCTTATTAGCATCTTCCTCAGAATTTTCCACATTCTACAATTAAAATATACAGGACAGATTTAAGATAACAATGTTTTAGTGCTCATTGATAATTTAGCTCTTATGAGCCATCATTTTGTCATTCTGCAATTGTTACAGTAACAATTTACAGGTGTAAACATTTACGATTGCATCATTTTGTCATGTTGTAATTGTAAATGTTTACACCTGTAAATTGTTACAGGTGGCTCCAAAACTTCTACATGGGGAAGAGAACCTATTATTGCTCTGAGCAAATCTACAGCACAGATGATACAAAAAAGTAAGATAAATCAGACTCGCGGCTTTTTCAAGCACCAATGGTGGGACAGTAAGTTGTTCATTGTCTAGCTAAATTCTGTGCTGAAACTCTCCACGGATCTTAGAGTTAGCACAAAAAAGATGTGTTCACAGTTGTAGTCACCTTTCATGGAGTTTGCTCTGTAACTGCATGGGACTGGAATGAGGTGGAGTTTGACCACAACACTGCAAATTACAGGTTGAACCAGAGGTTATGTTTAAGTTGCCTGATGCTTTTTGTTTATGTGTGTTCAATGTCGGAGGCCCAGCTTTGGCTCTTGGTTGCAGTAGGACTTTGTGATACTTAAAGTAGAAAGAAAGTATAAAGAAAGTACTTGGCTAAGGGGGATGGGTCGTCTTCTGAAAGTCAAATCAAAATCATATGCACTGTTAAAAAATAATCTTTTCCTTTCTTTTGTTGGCTTTTCTAATGAAAACCAGAATATCAGGATTATCAAATCAGCAGCAACTGGTCTCACTGGAGGTACCAGAAACAGCTGCCATGATATCAAATGAAAAACTAAAGGCAGAGGGAGAACCAGTGTGCATCACCATCTTCCTCTCCTTCAACATCCAACTGCACATTGCCTCTCCCTTCCCAGCAGTCCTGTGGAAAAGGGCAGGAGACTCCTGGAGTCACAAGGAGGGAGAAAGGCAGGGTTTACAGGTGACCTAACCCAGACTGCCCACACACCAATGCCAGATAGTCCTCTTCCCTCTAAGGGCTTACATCAGACAGAATATACATCAGTCCTGCTTTCAAAGGAAAGCAAGGAAATATTTAGAGAAGAAAGACAGCATAAAAAACCCATTGTCTCACCACTCAGCTGAGATTTTCCTCCGGTAATGTTCTTACAGGCATGTGGCTTGCATGACTCCCAACTTTTTTGCTGTAATACTCTAGACCCAATAGTGTTCACCTCACATGACTTTGGGAAACACAACAGAAACCACTAGGACTTTTTAAATTAAGAATACAAAACTATAAATCAAATTCCATAATTGTAGAAAATTGTTCAAGTTGTAAATTCCAGCCCTCAAAAGTGAAAAAAAAATATCACATTCAGCTGCCCAATACCTAGGAACTACAACATGTGAATTTGCACCATTTTTATTTTCCCCATGCTCTCTGCCTCAATCAAAAATCAGCTACACAAAATCGCTAAATATAAGTGGAAGGGTAACCATAAACTGGGAATTTTGTATCTGTAAAGTGTTTTCTTTTGCAATCCTGGTGAAATTCTTTGAATGAATAAGAAACATGGGGGAGGGAAATATTTGACAATAGCAGGTAGGAAGGGCTTCAGCACTGTCTTTTTTCTTACCAAAAGCTAAAGAGCTGCCCCCATCAGCACAGTGTTTTAAAACCTTGAAGATGTGGTGGGACATTAATTCAGCCCTGACTCAGAGGTAAGAATGAACCACTTTGAATCACTGGCACAGCTCTGTGCAGCACTGTGCCATCTGCTCAGCATGCTGCAGCAAAAACCCAGCTCCATCCCCTCAGCACACTCAGGCTTTGAGTGAAAGCTGTTTAGTTCCTGACATTGTTTTCTAGAAAACCATGACACTTTAGGGGTTTCAGTCAAATGTGCAGGATAGGATAGACCTTGAGGTTCAGCCATGAACTGTAACACTGGACACTTTAGAACAGGATAGTTTTCAGAAATCACCTTTTATTCCAAAGGCTGCAGAAGAGACCACATGAGTTAAGTAGAGTCTTAACTCCACACACTATCAACATGCTTTTTCAGCTAATATTTGGTTTTACTACGTGATTGACCAAAGGCTACAATGATAGTGAGCCTGTGTAAAGGTAGGAGATGCTGGAAACACCTTCTGGTGGCTCCAGTTGCCAAGGAAACCAAGTTCTCCTGTCTTTCTGCATCCAGAAATGTTAGCTCTGTGTGAGCACAGCTCTCGGGAAATGGTGTTCTATGCTCTTCGACAGACATGCAAGGGAGAGGAAGGGGGAATAGAGAGATGAAAAAGTATATGCAATACTACTCAAACAGCTTTTGTACACATATTTTGCTCATAGCAGACTAAAAGCAGATTTGTGCTTTGCTTTTACTTGTCAACAACAGAAGCTCATGTTACACGTTGAAAAAAATACAGACCTCCAGTGTGACCTTCAGAAACCAACCCAATAAAATGCTGAGTACTGAGATAGCTTCTGTCCCAAGACATGTCCTCCTTCCACAGAAAAGTCTCTAGGTGGTTATGAAGGGACCAGCCACCCTCAAATCGCCAGCTGCAGGGAGGGACTGGGGCAAGTGTTGAAAGGTATCTGGTCGTATGACTTTAAAAACAAGGGGAATTATACAGAAAAGAGCTAAATGGCAGTGAGGAGGTCAGGGGCTGGGATTAAGGAGTTCTGAAGATCACATCAGTAGGCCATCTGCCTTCCTCTGCTGTCACCCTGCCTTCCCCCAGCAGCACTTCTATTCACAGCTAGACATGGCACGCATGCCAGGACCCTGGACAGAGACAGAATTATCAAAACAGGTCATCACTTTACCATCTTCCCTGTGAGAGGAATAGCGGAGTTGTCTTTACAAACAAGCTGTGGGTCTACTGATAGATAAAACTAGCACTGGGAGATAAAAGAAACAATGGGAAGGATTCCACTGATTGATGAATAAAAAAAGATATTTGCTTTTACAAATAAACTCTAGGTTTGCTGTTAAATGAAATTAGACATTGTAAGATGAAAGAAAACCTCTAAATTCCATAAGAATTAAAAATTAAAGGGGAGGGTTATACATTAGAGGGGAATCCTCAGTATCAGGCATTCTGGGAAGTCCGTACCTCTCAAGTACCTCAGCCAATGGGGAAAGAGAGAGGGAAATGTGGCTGGGAAATTCAGATAAAAAGGAGCTCCAAAATTTGGAGCGTCCTCCAAATATTGGAGAGCCCCCAGGGGAATGCCCCATGTCCTCTCCCTTTATTCGAATAAAGTAAAAGGACTCCTCTGTCTCCTTTTTGGACATAAACCTCTGATGTTTGTGGATTAATTTTCCTGACACCTGCATTTCATTTCATCAAGATCCTCAGCTGGAAGTTTTATAACTTCACTTTTCTGGAGCAGGCTAGAGCTGTGACTCCAGAGGATAGAAAAGGATGCTTAAAGCAGATAAATGTGAGTTACAGAACAACTTTTACAACTTCTCTTTAAAAGAGAAAATTGTGATATTCTTCAGATATCTGTGTAAAAATATGTATAAAAACCCCAACTAAAGAAACAAAAAATCACATATACACAAAAAAACCCAAAACAAACAAACAAAAAAAAAACCCAATGTCAGAGTATAACAATTACGTCTCTCTAATTACTATTTACAACTGCCTCTCCTGTGGGCATTACCACTTAATCATCTTTCACGGCAAGTTGTCTTCCCAGCATGTGGGAGCACAATTCTGCTGCTAAGTGGTTACACTGTTCCAGGGAGGGAAAGGGGATAGGCTAGCACAACTGGAACTTCCACCCAACTTTGGTTCTGAGACAGGAGATGATGATCATGCCATTCAAAAGTTTTATGGGAATAAATAAAAGCCACTTTAAGATTAGCCTGGTCGTTTCTTTTTAGGATGATCCCAGTGGATTGTGTGGGATAAGTACTGACTTTTCCCCAAAGAGCTCAAGTCTTCTCTTGAAGACTTCTCTGCAGTCTTCTCCTTTTTTAACAAGAAAAGAAGGATGATTCATTTCCAGGAAGGGTAAGAACTCTGTTGATTATATGCCAATGATACCTAAATCTTAATCTTCTTTGCTTCATACTTAGAATTGTTTGTTGACTTTTTCTAGTGCCTGGCAGAAGTAAGAATGAAAAATGATGTAGCTGAAACTAGAGAAAAGTGCATTTTTCATACAGCCCCTAAACCTCGCCCCTCCTACCTCCTCTGCCTCCTCTTTTTGGCACTTTCATTCATACATAATTAATGGATTAAAGACAAGTGTTGAAAGAGGGGTGAATTTAGCCCTTTGAATAAGGGTTGTGACTGCACCAGCTGACTAAACCATTCTCCGCTGACTCTGGGACAGAGTGGCTGCTGACTCCAAGATGGAGTGGAGAAGGCTAAACCCCACTTAGTGGTTCCCCCTTCTCTTTTCACAGCTAATCAAGTCCATTAGTCACTCACTGAATGCTATAGAGAACCTGGAGCTGCAGAACAGTGCAGTAATAGTGATGCTAAGAGTGGGGAGTATCAAGTAAAACAAGGCGTGGATGCCACAGTTTTCCTCAGCAAATGAGGAGTGACCTTACTTAAACATGTACCAGTAAAGCTCACAAAACAAACCCTCTGTTACTTGAAGTTATTTGGGTTTATTTAAGTCACACTGGACAAAGGGCTAAAAACTGTCAAGCTTAAACTCACTCAAGGGTCAGGGTGAAGCCCAAAAGTTGTCAAACTGCCCAGAAAGCCCATATAGCCAGAGCATGCCCAGAAGGAACATCTGTGAGGGGGCATGAGCCCCAGTGGTGGTTCTGGCAGTGGGGCTGAGGCGGCCCTTCACAGCTGTCTTCCCCCCTACTCTCCCTGGTTATATTTCATAGAATCACTAAAGGCTTCTTTAAGGATGGGAAAGACCTGTGAGACCATGTATTCCAACAGCTAACCCAGATTTGCCAAGCCTACCATTAACCATGTCCCCAGGTGCCACACCTACACAGTCTTATAAATACTTCCAGGGATAGTGACCCCACCACTTCTCTGCGCAGTCTGTTCCAGTGTCTGATAACCTTTTAGAGATTTTTCCTAGTATCCCCTTGTGCCTCTTGAGGCCATTTCCTTGTGCTCTGAATTTGTTACCTGGGAAAACATACTGACTCCCACCTGGCTACAACCTCATTTTGGGTAGTAGTAGGGAGTGATAAGGTCTGCTATGAGCCTTCTCTTCTCCAGGCTTAACAACCCCAGATCCCTGAGCCACTTCACCAACTCCACTGCCCTTCTCTGGACATTCTCCAGCAGCTCAGAGTCTTTCTTGTAATGAGGGGTGCAAAACTGGACACAGGATTCCAGGTGTAGCCTCACCAGTGCCAAGTACAGAGGGACAATGGTCTGGCTGGCCACACCATTGCTGATGCGAGTCAGGATGCCATTGGCCTTCTTGGCCTTCTTGGCCTTCGGGGCCCAGGTTGGCTTGTGTTCAGCTGGCTGTCAACCAGCATTCACAGGTCATTTTCTTCTAGACAGCTTCCCCAAGCCTTTAGCACTGCCTGAGGTTGTTGTGACCCAAGTGCAGAACCCAGCATTTCACTTTTTTGAGCCTAAGGCAATTGGCATCAGCTCATGTATCCAGCCTATCCAGATCCCTCTACAGAGCCTTCCTCCCCTCCAGCAGATCAACTCCTGTCCGCTTTGGTGCCAGCTGCAAACTGACAGAGGGTGGACTCAATACCCTCTTCCAGATCACTGACAAAGGTATTAAACAGGAATGTTCCCAAAACTAAGCTCTGAGGAACACCACTTGTGACCAGCCAACAGTTGGATTTAACTCCGTTCACCACCACTCTCTGGGCCTGGCCATCCAGCCAAATTTTACTCAGCAAACAGTATTCATCCAAGTCGTGAGCAGCCATGCTCACAACTACTTAGCAGTGTCAAGCAATAGCAAGGTACATGTTTCAAGCCCTTTGCAGTCATTTGCTTCAGTATGTTTAATAAACTAAAAAACAACATTTAAGCTCATGTATAAATGTCACAAAGAGGACAAATGGACATTTTATGTTGTCTTGTTTGATGTTGTTAATAAACTGTAGATTACAAAGTGTGAAAATGAATCTGAAAACTCTTGCCAGTGTTTGGCAGCATATGGAAGTGCTCCTTTTGAGACATTTGTTTAAATAAGTGATGCAAGCAGAAAATTAACCTGGGATCAATTTTTCAATTGCTTAAAGCCAAGCTGGGTATAAAGCTGGAAACCTCAGGCTCCACTTAGAAAGGTACTTAGTGGGACGCATGAAATACGAAGTCAAATTTTATTGTCATTACTTTCTGTGTGTAGCACAACTGAATTCAGTGATACTGCTCATGGAATAAGAATACCAGGCTAAAAATTTAATTTCAAAAAGACGAGGAGGAGGGGAAGGAAAATAAAATCAACAGAAGTATAAGAGAAAATTACAAGAGCAACCCAAGCTGAACAAAACCTACAGAAGGAGAAAGTGTTGACTAGGCATCAGTGCAACCAATTGGCATCAAGAAAACATACCAAGTGAGAAAAAACAACTTGGAGGGAGAACAAAGAAAATCATAAAAGACCTCATCACTACACTGCAGTATGCCCTGTGGCTGGGTTGTCTTGACCTTTTTTCTGATTTCACCTCTTTTACTGATAGTATAAGTGCCTATTATTACAAATTGTCAGCATATTCATAAAGTAAATGGCACCAAGGAAGTCCCTTTTTATTTTAATAAATTAGAATCTCATAACAGCTAATTTTACAAAGTACTTTTCAATTGTGGTGAAAGAAGATTACTAAACACTTTAGGTTGGTAATTGCTCTGCATAACAAAGGATTTTTTTAGTAAATGCAAAGATCTTCTGAAATCTCAAGAATAGAAAGCATTTTATCCCCCAGTGGTTTTATTTTCACTGTTTCAATAGTATGACTTAAGTGAAGACACAAGTGTGTCTTTACTGCCTAAGAGTTCATACTTGCTCTGCTGCAGTGACAGAAACTGCTTCTTCCCACCAGTAGGGAGAGTTGGCCAGTCAGGCATCTTACACAGATGGCTGTTAAAGAAAGTGAAATAATCTGGAGCTCATCCATGAAGATTATTGAAGTCACAATGCATTAAACATGCTTAATAAAAATGCTTAATTCCTATGACCAAAAAAACCAAAAAAATCACTGATTAGCTTTATAAAACACAAGATATGCTTATAGCGGTCATGTTCTTGGCAATGTAACCCATGGTTTTACTTTCATCCTACAGGCAGAAACTCACCTAGAAAATGCTCACCTTAGAAGAACTGAACCCAGCTGCCAGGGTTTCTGGCATATATTACCATATGAAATATGGTATATATTACCATATTTCTCATGCAGATATACAGCTCCTAAGAAAATCTGCTTCATAATTAAAACAAATGTTATTCCTAAAGTTTATCAGAATGTAAACACTTTTTATAAGGTGCACTACTAAGCAATTTTGCACAAAACCCAGACAAATTCCCTGAGACTGTCCCGTGATCAGATGGCAAAACTCTGTCTTGTGTAGCAGGTTTTTCATCAAGCCAGAAAAAAGCAGTTTCCCAGAGAGGTGATAAATTCCCCATCCCTGAAAACATTCAAGGTCAGGTTGGACAAGGCTCTGAGCACTCTGATCTAGTTCAGAATGTCCCTGATCATTGCAGGGCATTGGACTAGATGGCCTTTAAAAGTCTCTTGAAATCAAAGTATTCTATGGTTCTAAGATCTGCAAATAACTCATTCCTGAACAAAATAGCCATTTATTTCAGTAGCACATTTTTACGACCAAAGATGGAAAATGGATGCACTTGCATTTACAGGGAGATTGAGGGAGAGGGAACTCCAGCAGCTGAGGCTGGCAAATGGCACTTTTAGGCTTTAGCCTTTTCTCTTGGAGCCAGCCCATTGTAGAGGAACAAGTACTCAAAGACACAGATTGCTGCTCTAGTCTATTAACCAAAACTCCTCCTAGACATGTGGAAAGCCCAGACTCACCTCCTTGCTCCAAGCCAAATACTATAACTGCCTTGATCTCCTACATGCTGACCAAATGAGCCTGTTCCATCA
This sequence comes from Tichodroma muraria, assembly GCA_013390105.1. Taxonomy (NCBI): domain Eukaryota; kingdom Metazoa; phylum Chordata; class Aves; order Passeriformes; family Sittidae; genus Tichodroma; species Tichodroma muraria. Next base: position 18,788 of record WAAG01083232.1, read on the forward strand.
CTAATATTTTTAATTTCATCCAGAACATTCATATTTGAATTTCTAATAGCAATTTAACCTGAATATTTTAGTAATAAAACTTGCATATTTCAATGTAAATGATAAAATCATATCACTATATTTTTAGGTGTGAATCCGAGTGCCTTACTTAGGTCATTCAAATCTTAATGTTCAACTGTTGATTTTGATTTATTTTTACCTTGATTTTACCAAGTGTTTTTGAGATATTGGATACTTTAAAGTCATGTGATACTTGTAGAATGCCTGATACACCTCTTAAATTAATGAAGAGTTAGGAAAGTGTCAAAAACTATTCAGATAAGATTTATTATTTCAGCTAGTCAGCAATAAATTCAGACAAAATTATGGGTCCTCTAGCAAAATAAGTTTACTAATTACGATGTTAATATTTTTATATAAGAGGCTAAAAGTCATAAAGAAAAACTTATTCAAGGAAAATTATGTCCTACTGTTCTGGAATAGTCATGTGAGTGCAACAGGACTAAAATATTTATTTCAGAATTGAAAATGCTGAATCCTTATCATGCTGCCAATCAGTGACCCACACTGTATTGTTTCAGAAAACACAGAGTACATGTCATCTCAGAAGACAGTTTCAGAGATCACCTTAGACATTTTCAGGGATGAATTCTCATTCTAAGAAAATGAGGCTCTGGCTTAGATAGACAGGTCCACTGAGTGCAAAGGATCATGATGAGGTATTCTTCTTTATATTTTTCATAACAATGAAGGATACCTCTGGCAATTAACTTTCCCCCCATTATCAGGAATACTGAAAAATAGGACCAGCTTCTAGGTACTGAAGAGAATAAAAGAGACAAGAGCTATTCTACAGAAGAAGTGACACTCTAAATTTTATATGTAGCCCAGACAACAGAAGAATGAACCGTTTGAGACCTCTGCTCTTGCACCTTTGCTGTCTCTGAAAAAAAAATTGAATGATCCTAAGGCTGCTGCAAAGAGTTACACTCCTGGCTTTCTGCAGGTGTCATGGGGGGAAAAAGCAGATAAGCTCTTCCTATAATTAGATTTTCTCTTATTTTGAATGTCCAGGGCAACGAAATAATGAGATCTTTTCAAAGTTCGTGGGCACCCCTGCTGCTGAGCCAAACCCCACAAAAAAATCAGTCCCACTGCTCCTGGAAGTGCTCCATGCAGGCACACCAGGTCTTTTATGTGAAGGTCCTCTTTTCAGGGATGTTGCCATGGAAGTTTCTTAGTAACTCGGCTCTGATAAGCCTTTGCTGTGCAATTACCAGCTGGTGGTTTGGCTCAGAGAGCCTCCAGTCCCTTGGCACTGTGATTGACCTGAGGCCCGCGGTGTGTTTGGGCTGACACTGGAATAATGTGCCAGGGGTTTGCCTCGACTTGTTAGCCCTCCATTCAAACTGCTGGTTTTCCTGGTGTTGTGGTTTGGCCCTGATTGGCCAATGTATATTATTGACACTTGATAAAACCAATGAAAGCATGGGTACGCCTTTGTGAATACACATTTTAAGTGAGAACGCGGGAAAGTTCCTTCTGGTTCCCGGTCGAAGCAGAGGTACCAGGCTCTGCCCGGCCGCTCCGCCGCGGCCTCGGGGCCTGGCTGGGCCGGGCCGGGCCTGGCGCGGCCGGGCGGGGCAGGGGAGGCCGCGGGGCCGAGCCATGGCTGGGCCGAGCCACGGCCGCTGAGATCNGAAACCAGAAAACTTCTGTCCTCTCCTGAGTGAGAGAAAAGCCAAAGTGAGGACACATGAAGAGACCACATAAAGATATTTAAAGTCAGTGAAGAAAGTGATGTTCTAGATGGAAGGAAAATAAGGAGTTGTTTTATTTTTCACATTAAAATCTCTTATAAGCTATGGTGATGGGCTATAATATAATGAGATATTTCCTTTAAACCATAGAGAGGTACAGGGAGTTGAAAAGTTCAAATTGTAAACCTGAGCAGAGGAATGCAGTGTTGAGTGAGCCAATGTTAAAGTGGCTGTAATTGCTAAGAAGTTTGAACAGAGAAATGAAGATTCTGCCCCCTGAGAAGAAGATGAAGACAACCTCTGTTCCCTGCAATGAAGATAATCTTAAAGATAGATAAAGAGAACCTTTGTTTTTGAACAGTTTGTCTTTAAAAATAAACCCCATACATCGATTTTGCCCAGAGGCACAGCTATGAAAGGGCTGTGAACATGGGAGGAACTTCATGATACAGATGTTCCGGGCAGCTGTTATCATGGAAAATTTGTTTTGTTTTGTTTTTTTCCATAGCAAATAAGAGATGCTCCAATCCCTAAAAGAATTGAGAAAAGACTATTCTAGAATTGGGGAAACTGACTGAAAATTCTAATTGTGATTTCTGTATGTTGTCAGTGGGAATGAAAGAAATTTGGTGATAGAGGAAGAGTGTTGTAAAGGTTTCATTCTAATTCTTGGGGTTTTTTTTTCCTTTTTGTGTTAGTTTATAAAGTGTGTTCTTTTCAAGTTTGAGCCTGCTTTTCTCTTGATTACAGAATTTTAAATTGGCAACCTAAAACCACAACCCAAATTAATATTTCTGTCTGGTTTCAGACTGAAACCACGACATTTTGTCACCCATTCTCCCTGAAATTCCTATTCCATAGCTGCTAGTTTACTCCAAGGCTCAGTATATTTTACCAGACTCAGTATATTATACCAGAAAATATATATTAGGGAAAAAATCATAAAGAAATAGAGTAAATATTTAATGATTAACTTTTGCAACCCAACTATTTCTGCATATCTAAGGCAATAAGATGGCTATAATCAGGTGAAATAATCACCTTGTATAAATCCTATGGGCTTTCTACAGACATCATTTCTGCAGCAACTTATTTCAACAAATTGTACACCAGTTTTATTTATTATTTTACACACTATATTCATGAATATTGTTCTTTTACAGATTCTGTCACTTGAAAGGGTACGTAAGACTTCACCATTTCCAGATTAATAATTCATCCTGGAGAGAAGGTGTTTCTGAGAAAGAATCCAGGTTCAACATTTTTGAACATATGTGCCGTATATACTCATAGCTACTGCTTTCTCCCTGTGATTGCCCCATGTTGCTTTAGAGTAATGCAGAAAGGGATTTTTGGAGTACACTTCGTTTAAACAGTTTGAATTATAATGAATTATATGTGTCCAGAAGGTAAATGAATTGTCCATGATCTTATCATTTTGTGAATCTTACAAGCTTTGCACATCTCTGAGGTTTGAAAAAGATCTCTTAAAAAGTATGAATTAATACATGGATCTTCAAAGTGGTGTAGCATTATGATCTTTTCAATACAACCAAGGAATAAGAAAAAGAAAAAATAAGAAAGGATGAAAAATCTTAGAATATAGTATCATTAAGTCTGGAAAAGACCTCTGAGATCTTTAAACCCAACCATTAATCTAACACTACCAGATCAATCATTAAACCATGTCCTCAAGAACCATATCAGCACATTTTTTAAACACTTCCCAGGCTGGTGAGTCTACCACTTCCTTGGCAGCCTGTTCCAATGATTTATTTAATTCTGACACAAATTTATCCATAGGTGCAACCATGGATATGAGATATATCTGCCAAGTTATAATTTTCTCCTCTTGAGGAGGATTCAATTTTGGGGGCTTTAAAATTATATTAAATATTAAAACTGATTTCAGAAATGGCTCCAAAGTAATTTATTCTGCTAAATACTTGATTCTACACTATTCTTCTACCATAGAAGAAGATGCATGTATTTTTACTTCCAAAATACTATGCATGAACATCCCCCATGAAAAAGAATTAAGGTATTAAGCCTTTCCCATTTGTCTTTCAGAAATTTTCCCTCAACAAGAAAGACATATTTCCTTTATAAAGAAATCTGCTGCAACTACATTCTGAACACATAACTACTGATCTCCTCACTGTGAGATCCAAACTTAATTTCTACTACATATGTATTTGCATGTTGAGATACAGACATGTTTAGGAGACGCAATGTGAGCTAAAATAGGCCAGCTTTCCTGGTTCAAATTTAGGCTTTTTTATCTTCTGAAGTACCAAATTTATTCTATCCTTAGAGCTTAGTGACTCTTCTTCAATTAAAAAAAAAATTCAAAAACATTTTTCTACACCCATCAAGTATTTCATTTAAGCAGTATAAAGACAGTTATATGAAAAGGAAGAAAATGGTAAATGATATTGAACATCTTCTGAGAGTTGTATAGTTTTACCAATACTATCATTCCCCTTTTTCATGTAAAGTCAAATTGTCACTAGTGAAAAATCATCAAACTCAAAAAAGACAGGTTATGCCTGACTAACAAGGAAAACACTTCCAGAATGAATAATATTTGAAAAGCTTAACCTACCCTATGCTAAATATATTTCCACTGAAAACTGGAAAAACAGAATAAACATTAAGAAAATATGCTTTCTTTGAAAAATGTTCCCAATGGCTTATATGGCTACATGTAGATGTTGGGATTAAGCCACTTAATCAAGTTCAATCAAATCAAGTTCAGCTAAACAAGAACAAGATTGTGGCCCCAACTGCCTTGTCTCACAGCAGCCAACAGAAAAGCATCATCAGCAATCCCTGGAGAAAAATGAGTGACCTCCATTTACAATAGGCAAAGAAAGTCTCCCCCTGCCCCTTCTGATATTCCACAGTGGTGGGCTATTCTCAGACGGTTTAAAATCAGCCTTTAAGTTACTGCTGCAGCAGGAGGAATTGCTCAAATGTTGTTCTCTCTGAGACACTGTTTTTCAGGGTTTAGGCAAACTTTCAATACTGGATCTGCTTGTGTTTTTTTCCCTTCATGCTAATTTTCAGCCTTTAGTTTATTGATTTTGAGACAATTTGATAAAGAAGAAAAGAAAAAGATACACAGAGGGAAAGGACAAAGAGGAATATTATAAGGCTGGGGAGACAAGACAAAGAAAGAGGCAGAGACAAACAAAAGCAGATGGCTGTTTGCCTTCTGCCTTTTAGACTAAGACATAATTGTGGAAACTACATGGAAAAAAAAATTTATAAGGTCTGTAGAGAGAGTCCAGTCTAAGAAAACAATCTGTGATTATTTTCTAGCTTCTGAACAGAGACAGTAAACATAATTCTGGGCACTTGAATAGTTTTTTATACCTGGTCCACTTTAACATTTTTTTCCATAACGTTTCCCATCAACACACAAATCATTGAATGACATAGAATAAAAGCAGCTGAAAATGCAAGGATTTGAGTGATACCTCCCCATATTTTTCTAAAATAGAGCCACAGAACAGAAACATTCAGAAGCTTTGATTTTTCTGGCCTGCAGCAAACACAAGACTCAAGGCTCTCCAAGTCAGACTACAGGGAATTACTAGTGCAGGGAATTACTATTACTACCATTTTACGGTTTATTTTAATGCTCATCCTTTTCTTTTACAAACCACGTTCAGCAGGGCACCTTCCAAGCTTCCAACATTCAATCACTATGCTCATGCTTTCCTCTGTGTTTCCTTTTTTACTTCAGAAGTCCACAGGAAGTACCATAAAATTACTTATTTTCCACCTCACTACATGGTGGATGTGAAAATGAACCTCCTTTACAATCACATTTATTAACTTTATTTTTAAAAAATGCTTTGAAGTAAGTCACCCAAATAAATTGAAGTTAGACTTGGAAATAAAACAGATCCTCTGAAGTTCTGTGATTTCACTGCTTGATATCTGCAGGTACTCAGCTCTGCAGCTGGTGAGGTCATTATTTTTGCCCTTTTGTTAGACTCTTTTATTATCTGCTGTTCTGTAGTCTGACATGGAGAACCTTCTAGAGCCACGAGAGCAGACTCTGGCAGGCCCATCCGTTGATAAACATTTGTTGGCTTCACTTCCACCACTGTGAAATTAACTTCTCTTTTGAAATTAGAAAAACAAAAGATGTGCTCAAAACAGCAGCAAATCTACCCTGGGTTGAAGGCTTACTCCCCATTTCTCTGCCTTTGCCTTCTAGTCTTCTCCCTTCAAAACCCTATAGTCTTTGATCCAAGCATGTATTTATAGAAAAAAAAAAAAAAAAGGCTATTTCACAAACCAATTTGGAA
>WAAG01083240.1:1497-15566 GCA_013390105.1 Tichodroma muraria
AATTACTGTTTTCAAGAGAGCCCTAAGGAGAGAAGGGTAGAAACCAGAAGAGCTATGCAGTGTGATTCAGCAATAACATCATTAGCTTGAGGGAGTTCAACAGTTCCAGAGTTTTGCTGTATTAGAAGAACAGATCAACTGACATCCCATAAAGCTAAAGGGCTGCTACTACCAGACAAGAAATACCAATAGCTTCAATGTTAAAATGGTCACTCACATTCAGGAAGTAGCCAAAAATTCATAAGTGAAGCAGTCTCCCATAGCTCTGATGAATCCCTAACTGATTACTGTTGTCAGTTTCCTTCTAGTTTTTGTCAAGCTCTTTAAGCCTCAAACACTATGACAACAAAGCAACTCGTGGGATTCTGCTGAGAGCAGGGATCTCCCAAGTGGAGTGGGCACACCTCAGAGAGTATGCCAGCAAACCCACCAGGGCTGCAGGAATAACATACCTTTTGGACTCTTAATACGCAAAACTTTTCTTAATACAGTGGTCATTCCACCTTTATTTCATTCTTCTTTTATTTGTGTTTTTGTGCATGTTTCATGAGGTACATATGTTAAGACAAGAGTACATCAATGTTTAACTTACAAAACATACATGTAAATACACGCTCAAAAATCTTTCTATGGAGAGGGGTGCATGAACAGAAATGGTTTGGCAGTGTGCTTTAGAGCATTGGTGGGAGATTTTCTGTAGTATTTTTGGCAATTTCGTTCAATGTTGGTTTTGTGCAAGTGACTAGACAGACATTGAAAGAGAACACAAACTCTGTTTATTCAGTTCTTACAGGAAAAAAGGAAATCTTAAGAAAAAAAATTACCTCAGACTGCTTCTCATCAAATTTTTGACTGATACATTCAGCACAGAAACAGACCCAATAGCATAGACGCTACTCCCATTACATGAAGCTTTAAAACAGGCAGCGAGTTAAGTAAAATCCTTAAGTGGCACCTATTCAGCAAGAATAGTTCCAAAGTATCCTTGGCAGCAAGTAAATTGCTCCCAGCTACAATCTGTGCAACATATTCATTTTAGTTCAACTAGAAGATTGAGATATAGGTCAATCCTCACCCTGAATAAAAATCTTTTTTCCAGTGTCCTTGCAATTGTTGGCTAACTAGTTACAGAACTTACTCTCCAGCAGTTCCTCAGCAGGAACTGAGATTCCCAACCAGGCAACAAGGCAAATCAGGACCATTTTTTAGGGACTATTTTTCAATCAGGTAAGTAAAACCAGAAAGGTCAGGGAAAACCACCGAGCTCTGTCTTATGGAAGAACAGGTACTGAAGCTCCCTACAGGTATATGAGTGCACTGATTTGTCCCAGCAATCAGTGGGACAGTATAAAAACATCTGCCTATTGCTGAAGTTAGTCACAGAATGCATAGGAGAGTCAGAGGAAGCATCACTTCCTCTCTTCAGGCAGAATGAGAACATTTTTACCTCTTAGTCTGTGAACAAGAGGAAACAATCCCAGGAAACAAATAATACCAGTTATTAAGCAATCACACACACAAAAAAAAAAATAAAAGAAAGGGATTTTTTTCAATGTTCTTAATGACTGACCAGCAGGGGAAGGCCATCACCGCTGCAATGACAAGAAAACAGCCAGTTTTGTCTGGAGAACACACACATGCTTAGCATTTTTTAACTGCTTTTGCCAACACTTCTTAATATCTTTCCCCAGATGAAATTTTAAGAATGATTCTTGTCAAAAATCAGAGCAAGAAATGTATTCCTCTCATAGCTTTCTGCCAAAAGATGGACTCTGAACACCCTCTCCTAATTAATTGTGGATATCAATGAACAGCTTGACATCACAGTAGCAATTTAAGTTTGTAAACAGCTCTCAAGCCTACATTCATGTACTGTGTTTTCTTTGGCTTATTAATTGCATTAGTTCAATCGAATCTAAACACTTTGTTTATACAGGCTGAATTAAACTATCAGAACTTCATTTTCACAAACAACTTTGTGGTAGTGGACAAACAGGCAAGACAGAAGAGCTGCATGGCAGTACAGCCACTGATGCATGATTGACCAGCTCTTATCACCTAACTTCCACATACAAAACAGATGGTTCATCTGACATTCACAGCCTCATCTCACCTTAGCTTTTTTCTTCATATGCATTATGAGTGAGAGCACATAATTCAAAAATTTGTCTACATCTCTCTGGTTTCAAAGAACTTGTGTGTATCCCTTCCATAACTACAAAAGTGCCCTGCTGGCTTATAAAGTGACCTACAAAGCTCATATAACCCGAAATCCAGTAATATTACTTTAAATTTCAACTTCCTACTGCATACAGGAAAATGAACCCCAAACTACTGAACTTTACTCTAGAGAAAACGTTAAGTTACTTTCCTGAAATAGTGTAAAAGCAAATCCCCAGTAGAACTGCATATGGCTGTCGTTAAGGTAGTGGCTTCTGGCTTTATAAATACATGCACTGCACATCTCCCCCCACCAGCCCATGGTGGAAAGAAGGGTGTGGGAGGTAGAGACCCCAGGAAAGGAAGTAGATGACAACACATGAGAATCAGACAAAACCCGAGCTGCATAACAACAAAATAGGGATGGGGAAAAATGTATTATGGGGACATAAAACAGTACGCATAGATGTTCTCTACATATTGAGGTGAGAAAATCGTTCTGATAAGGCTGAAATCAGCATGAAGAGCGCCTCGGAGAGAAAATGCGTTCTAAGGAGAAAAACCGCCTTATTTCGGTTTTAAGCAGTGCAAGTCCTACAAAGTGGGCTCCTGACGAGCTGTTTAAAGGCAGCCACCGCACTGAGCAATGCGTCGACCCCTACCAGGCCTATGGAGCAGCGCCGGTGAGGCGAAGCTCAAGCCAGCCCGGTCCCACCACCCGCGGCCGCAGCTGACAGGAGCCCCGCTCCCCGCAGCTCCGCTCCGCCGCCTCAGCGAGGTCGGCGCTGCCCCTACGCACCACAAAGCCCCAGCGAGAGAACCGGGTCGCCTCCCTCGCACAGGGGGAGCCGCCTTCGCGCCCCGGTGCAGGCGTCAGGACCCGCACAGATACCTCTGCTCCCCCCTCCCCCGCCGCAGGCCCCGGGGGGCAATGCCGCCGCAGCGCTCGGGCCCAGGGGAGCGTAGGAAGGCGGAGCCGCGGCACTCACCGGCCGCGGGAAGGGCTCCGACCGCGGGCAGCACTCCGGCCGAAAGCGCGGCCACGCACAGCACTAGAACAACCCAGCGCGCTCGCCGCCCCATCCCGCTGGGCTCTGAGGGGCCGCGCCGAGCGCTCCCGACTCCGGCTCCCTCGCCCCGCCCACCGCCCCGCCGCCACCAATCAGCTGCCGCGCTGACGGCCGACTACGGGCCGCTGGCAGCAGTACACGCAACCCGGGGGAACGGCTGGCTCTACATGGCCCACTCCGATTGGCTCTGAGGAGGCCCGGCTCGCTCGTCACGCCCTCCCGTTAGCAAATAGCGCCGCACGTGTCTCAGCAAGGGCCGCTGCGCGAGCGCTTCCTTCCGAAACGGCCCCTTCCATTGGCTCGTGCTACGGTCCTACAGTACCCACAGTTCCTTGCGAGGGCCGCGGCGCCTCCTGGAAGCGTGTGCCCCCGGGGGCCCGCGGCGGGGCAGAGACTACGTCACCCACAACTCCCCGCGCTGAACGGCGCACGGCGTGAGCCCAGCGTCGCCGCTCGCAGCCCCGCCCATTCCGGACTGCAGAATTCCGGGAAATGGGATACGCTTCGATGACTAGGAGTAGGGAAGCAGCAGTATAGATTAAGCGCATGCTTAAACCAGCACATATGGAGTATGTGAAACATAAAGAGTTTAGTGCAACTTTATCTTCAAAAGGGCCTCAGTTCTAGAAATGGGTGTAGCGCTGTGGGACTCAACTCTTCAGTTCTCCTAGCCATTCCATCTTTGTGTGTGTCAATTAAAAAGCAAATGAGGAAGAGAACTAGCAACCCAATCTTTAATGGACTGAACCACGGCTGGGTGGTAAATGTCACCGTGCCACAGGACTGTACTGTTACACAGTGCTGTGCTGAATTATAAAGTTGGTTTTTCCCATGCCTTCTCAGTAGTGTCAAGCCACCTCAGCCTTACAGCGCTACACTTGGGACTTCTGCAGAGCGAGAGTGGCCACCAACGGCTGTTTCTCCTATGGGACACAGTGGCAAAAGCTGTGACAAGTGCAGTCCCACCCAGGGCTGGCTGAGGGATTTTCTGCCTGCTAGGGCAGGGTCTGCAAGCAACGGAATGCCTGCACTGCTCCTTCTGGAGGAGGTGTCTAAAGAGCGTGTAAGAAAGAGCCTTGGATAGAACTAATAAGTGGTTCTGATTCTAAGTAGAATACTAAAGTACCAGTCAATTTTTTCTAGCTACAGTACAGCTAAACAGGACACATGGCTAAACACTTTGACAGAATGAAGCTGCACAGGTGTGGAAGTGCCATTCTGGAATGGGTCTGAAGGGTTTTCACCAGGGTCCTTCTCTGTGCTTGGATCAGCCCTAAATTTAACCTATGTTTTGGTAAATGGAAAATCATAAATCCGCTGGCCTGAGAATGTCACCCCCTGGAGCAGAGGAGGGGAGCTCATTCTGTTTGGGGAGTAGCGTGAGACCCCTCTGTGTGGCAGTGACAGCGCTCAGGGGAGCCAGAAGGACCAGCCCTGGCAGGCAGCATGAGGGGCCCTCAGGTGATGGTTATGGCCTGCCCAGAGGGCATGAGGGCAGGGGTGGGTGGGGCAGGTTTGGGGTAGTGTGTTGATTTGGCCTGATTGTTTTGGTAGCGGGCGATGGCCACAGGGGTAGCTTCTGTGAGAAACTGCTAGAAGCTTCCACCTTGTCTGACAGAGCCAATCTCTGGTAGCTCTGAAGATGGACATGCTGCTGGCCCGATTAGAGAGGTTGGTCTTGCCTCTGTGATGTCATATTTGAGGAGAAAATCAAAACAGCGCACACACAGTTTTTTCCAGGGGTGGCAAGGCGCTGCCGCCAGGGGCCATCCCCGGCACAGTGCGTGGCAATGCGCTCCCGTGGCCGCTGCCATCTCGGTGCGGCTCGCAGCGAGCCTGGCCTTCCTGGCTGCCCCTGGCCGGCCACGCTGCAGGCAGAAGGGCAGGGGCAGCAGTGGCGGCTTCACCTTTCCGTCACCCTGTATGAGGAAAGGCATTAAACGGGGCCCCAGTGGCTGCCACTGCCCACTCAGTGGCGGTGGGGCCGCATGGCCGGCAGTAAAAACATGGCAAGTGACTCTCCAACGTGGAATGTAGGCGACATCAACCTCTTGGTGCTGCAGGATCCTGCTGCAATGGTACCTAACTGTTGACATGGAATGGTACCTGCAATGGTACCTAATTGTCACGTAACTGTTGACAATGGTACCTACGAGCAGTAGTTTTTTCTTCTAGTCAGAGAAGAGGAAGAAGTGAGGACATGTGAAGGAAAACAACATGGCAGCACCAAGGTCACTGGAAAAACAGGAGGGGGAGGAGGTGCTTCAAGCATCGGAGCTGAGATTCCTCTGCAAGCCGTGGAGAGGACTATGGTAAAACAAACTGTCCCCCTGCAATGNATATTTGAGGAGAAAATCAAAACAGCGCACACACAGTTTTTTCCAGGGGTGGCAAGGCGCTGCCGCCAGGGGCCATCCCCGGCACAGTGCGTGGCAATGCGCTCCCGTGGCCGCTGCCATCTCGGTGCGGCTCGCAGCGAGCCTGGCCTTCCTGGCTGCCCCTGGCCGGCCACGCTGCAGGCAGAAGGGCAGGGGCAGCAGTGGCGGCTTCACCTTTCCGTCACCCTGTATGAGGAAAGGCATTAAACGGGGCCCCAGTGGCTGCCACTGCCCACTCAGTGGCGGTGGGGCCGCATGGCCGGCAGTAAAAACATGGCAAGTGACTCTCCAACGTGGAATGTAGGCGACATCAACCTCTTGGTGCTGCAGGATCCTGCTGCAATGGTACCTAACTGTTGACATGGAATGGTACCTGCAATGGTACCTAATTGTCACGTAACTGTTGACAATGGTACCTACGAGCAGTAGTTTTTTCTTCTAGTCAGAGAAGAGGAAGAAGTGAGGACATGTGAAGGAAAACAACATGGCAGCACCAAGGTCACTGGAAAAACAGGAGGGGGAGGAGGTGCTTCAAGCATCGGAGCTGAGATTCCTCTGCAAGCCGTGGAGAGGACTATGGTAAAACAAACTGTCCCCCTGCAATGCATGAAGTCCATGGGGGATGCAGAGGTCCACTTGTAGCCCATGGGAAAAGTCAGATCAAATCTGGAGCGGGTGGATGCCAGAGAAAGACCAAAATAGGGAGAGAGGGTCCCTGCTTTCAGACATAGAAAGAGAGGGCGCTTGCTTCCAAACTAGAGCAGCCTATCCTTAGAGGACTGCACCCTGTGAATGAGTGACCCATGCCACAGCAGTTTTGGGATGACTGTTTACTTGTGGGAGGGACCCCACGGCATAACAGAAAAAGATTCCTCTCCCTGAGTGAACAGTAGATCTTGAGTGATGAATTGATCAAAACCCCGTGCCCTATCTCCCTGTGCTGTTGGTAAGAAAGAGGAAGGGACTGAGGGGAAAAAAAGATGTTTTAAAGCTTATCTTCTCATTGTCCTCCTCTGACTCTGCTAATAATAAACTTAACTTATACCTTTATATTTGAACGTGTTTTGCCCTTAGAGTGTTTTTCTCCCAGTCCTTATCTCAACTCATGAGCCCTTCATTATTTATTTTTCCTCTCCTCTGTCCAACTATAGCAGAAGAGGGTGAATGAACGACTTGCGTAAGTGCCTGGCATTTGGCCAGTATCAAACCACGGCAGGTAGCCATGGTGGGGGACTACAGGGCTGTAAGAAGCTGCCAGAAGCTTCCCCCATATCTGACAGAGTGAATGCCAGCTGGCTCCAGGACGGACCTGTCACTGGCCGAGGCCGAGCCCATCACTGACAGTGGTGGCACCTCTAGGAAAGGGTGAAAAGTTACTGCACAGTGGCAATGGCTGTGGGACAGAATATGTGAGAAACAGCTCTGCAAACACCAAGGTCAGCAGGAAGGAGGGGAGGATGTACTCCAGGTGTGGAAGATGAGGTTTTCCTGCAGTCCATGAAGGGTGGTGAAGACCATGGTGAGGCAGCTGTGTCCCTGCAGCCCATGGAGGTTGATGGAGGAGCAGAGATCCCACGCCGGAGCAGGTGATGCCTGGAGGAGTCTGTGACCCTGTAGGAAATCCATGCTGGAGCAGGCTTCTGGCAGGGCCTGTGGTCCCATGGAGAGAGGAGCCCACATTGGAGCAGGTTTGCTGGTGGGACTTGTGACCCTGTGGAGGACCCACATTGGAGCAGGCTGGGCCTGAAGGACTGACTGTACTCTGTGGAAGGTACCCACACTGGGGCAGTTTGTGAAGAGCTGCAGCTTATGGGAAGGAGTCATGTTGAAGAAGTTTGTGGAGAACTGTCTCCCATGTGACGGGGCCCATGCTGTAGCAGCGGTGGTGTGAAGAGTCCTTCTCGTGAGGAGGAAGGAACAGCAGAAAGTGATGAACTCATTATAACCCCCTTTCCCTGTTCTGCTGGGGGAGATGTAGAGAATTTGTGGGTAAAGCTCGGGAGGAATGATGGGGTGGGGGAAAATGTGCCTTTAAGATTTGGTTTTGCTTTACATTACCCTACTCTGATTAGCTTCATAATACATTTTCCCAAGTTAAGTCTATTTTGCTCTGACAGTCTGACAGTAATTGGTGAGGATCACTCTGTGTCCTTATCCTGACCCTCAGCCCTTTCCTTATATTTTCTCTCCTCTGTCCAGCTGAGGAGGGGAGTGATAGAGTGGCTTTGGTAGTCACCTGGTGATGAGCCAGGATCAACCCATCACAGCTGCCCAGACCCTTATAGATTCCCATGAGTTGTTCAAGACTTCATTGAAAAAATCTCTCTTCAACTTGACCCAGTCAGCCTCCCTGCAAGCAGGGGTTGAACTAGATGACCTCTGAAGGTCACTTCTAACCAAATTTATTCTACATCTAAAGCTCTGTGTGTGGGGTTAAGTGAACTGGAGAAAAAAGAGGAAAAATAAAGTGGGGGAAACAGACTTTTTTTTCTGAATTAATAACTTTCCAAACAAAAAAAAGAAATTAGGTAATACTGCAGACTGAGTTAGGAATTACTGACAGGATATACTGATTAATTCAGTATATCCTGTACTCTAAGGGTAAATTTATTTGGGTAAGTGGTAAATTTATTGCTGCCTTTCCATTTATGTGTGCAGCAGCCATAAAATTCCCATTAATTTTCTTAATCCGTTTTGCCTTTTCTTCTCTGAAGCTTTGAATGGAATCTGAGGTAGGCAGTGTTCTTCCTTCCTATTCTGTGCCAAAGTGTTGTGGTCTTTTATACAGAAGTCCAAGTGATCAGACAAATGGTAAAGGCCCAAATTGCATTCTTTGCATTTTAGGTACTCTTAGATATGTTTTCTCAAACTATTATCTGATCTAAATTTTCAAGAGATTTTTTAATTTGACCTGTTAACTACTGCTTAGCTTGTGTGGCATGATGTAATACTGGATGTTCTCTAGTTAAGAGAATGGAAATGTGGGCGTTAAGTTAGGAGTACTTTAGTGATATGTATCCTTTATGATTATTTCTCATACTCTCTTACTTGTCTCCTGTCTCTGTAGTTTGATCATACAAATGTTTTGTACCAACATTACTTTTTACTTTGATTGTAGAAACTTTCTTATATTTTTTATTTTTTATGAAAAACTGCACAAGTGGGAGAGGTACGATAGATTTTGAAGAGCAATTTCCTAAGAGTTCTCCTTGCAGAATGTTCTCATAAAGTTTTTTCAGCTTGCTTCAGAAAAATTAAAAGGAGAAAGCTTCAGACACCTCTCAGGGAGGATTTCCGTCCTAAAATACTTTGGCTTTGTGACAGATTTTTCTGGCAGAAAGGTTTATCATTACTATATTTTTTTTAAATTAGTGTACAAAATATATAATTTTACGCAGACTAATTTTCCTAGCTTTTTAATGATTTTTTAAGAAAAAATTATTTTACTATGTGTTTTTTAAAGCTTTGCACACTAATTTCTGAGAAAACAATTACAAGGAGAATAATGCTGCTATATCTCCAGTGTTCATGGCAGTTGGTGGGTTATGATTCTAGTAAGGCCTATATGCAAAGTAAGACACACAGTACAGGTGTTACTTAAGCAACTTTAGGGAGAAGAGGTGAAAATTGCCATGATTAGTATCACCTGGTCTGTAAAATCAAGTGTCCAGTCACAGCCAATGAGGGAGAGAGAAGCAGTGATGAAGAGAGGAAAGAAGACTCTTCCAGTATATGTTAGAAAAGAGGTTGTTGCCTCTTTTGATGACTGGGTTGAAGATTTGTCTTAGTTTGGAAGACAGGTATCTGCCAGGGACAACAGGAGCCCCTTTCTGGGAATGGAGAATGCAAGCCCTCCCCCTCCGAATTGTTACAATCCCGAAATTGAGAAGGACTCTCAGGCAAAAAATGTAAGGGGATGGGAATAACAGTTCTTTACTACTGCATATAACTACTGCATATACTGCATATAACAAGATAAAAAAAAATAACAACAATAACTGTGGTGTTAACAACAAAAGAGAATCAGGGCGCAGTGAGTCTTTTTACCACAGGCACCTGTTTGGGTGCAGTCACTGTCACAGGCGGCCGGGATGAGCAGAAAGCCCAGGGTGTCACGGCACGGGATGTGTCAGGAGCTCGGCGGCCGCAGCTGGAGCTGTGGGAAGGTCCCGGCAGCAGCAGGGGGTGCGGGACACGGCCTGGGGAAACCAGAGCAGGAGCGAAGGAGCAGCGGGCGCGGGCACCGCGGCAGCGCGGCTCCAGCAAAAGCAGGGAGAGAGCAGGATCCGAATTCCCGGGCACACACGGACAGACGGTGCTGGGTCACTCCGAGCTGGGCTCCGGTGGTGCCGGTGGAAAATCTCCCCGCAGAGTCAGAGAGCAACAACAGCCTCGCTATCTCCTCCAAGAGAGCAGCTCTCCCCAGCGAGAAGAACAGAAGTGAAGTGCCCCTGCCCCGGCTGCTACCTTCTCTCTTGATTTTTTGGCCATTTCCTTTGTCTTTCTTGAGTACCCCTAAGTACCCAGTAATTAGTTTCCCTAGCAATGTATGGGAGAAAATTCTGTAAGAAAGAAAACCAACCCCCAACAAGATTCCAGTCAAGAGGAACAAGAAGAATGTAGCTTGAAGAGCTGTCACCCAGTCTAGGCCAGTAACAAATTGTGGAGGTTAGGCAGCACTGTGAACTACCAGCATTCGTGTAAACAGAAATGCAGATAGCCCGGGCTTGTTTCTCCTCTCCAAACGGTAAGGATTGAAGCTCATTAGTGAAAACATTAACCCTTGCTTTCTAGCTTCCCAAATATACCAGCATTCACAGATCTCTGTAACATCAGTGTGGGCTCTAATATCCATGCCTAGACTCATTATTTGGGGCTTCCTCTACTTACCAGGAGAGTTTGACTTGGTTTTCAGTACGGAAGAGATGCACACACTCGTGCACTGTTCTCATGAGCACACTTGCTCAGATATTAGATCTCCCACTGGATGGTGATCCAACGTCCGTGGACACACACTGTGTCCCTTACATAGCTGCTGACTCAGAGCTGGAGTCTTTCCAGATATAGATCTGCTATTTCATGGCTACTCCAGCTTAAGATTGGCTAGCAAAATGTATGTATGTGTACACACGGATGTACATACATACAGGTGTATGCACAGTTAAATTTCCTAGGGAAATATAAACAGTCTGGTGTTTCCAGCTGCTGGCACTTAAACATATGGGCCCTGTGAGCCACAGTCCCTGCTCCAGTTGCTGATATTTGGACCTCACCAATACACACCCCATTCCCAGTAGGGAATGATCCCTTTCCCTGTTGCTGGCACTCAGATCTCAATTGTATTCTAGTCTCTCTGTTGTCACCTGGATCTACAACCTGGTGACCCTTGGTGTATTCTCCAGCTGCTGACAATTGGACATTGTAGCACTCATGCAGGATAGAGTGAGGTTACAAAGGCAAAGTCAGTAATAGAATTTATTAAAAAGAATGGATGCGCTGTGTTGATCACATGTTGATCACATGTTGATCATGTGGCTCAGACAAGTATCCTGTTTGTTCCTCTACTATCCATCCATATCTCTAACTTTCCGTACATTTTTCACTTCTCATAAAGAATCTGTAATTTTTACTAAACTCTCACAAGTTCTTTTTACTTTTCCATGATTTTGGTGCACTCTCACAAAGACTTTCAAATATGCCATCATACTCATGAAGTCTTGATTTCTTCTTTGTTCCCTCCACTGCTTGTTCCTTGCCCCTGCCTATGTCTAAGTAGTTCCTTCTAACAGCTCATCAATCAGCAACTGAAAAGTTCTGGTCTTTGTCTGCCTTATTACCTGCTCATTAATGTTTGTGTATTCATTTCCTTTATTGCCTTATTGTTTTCCTTGTTATTCATTACTTCTATTACACTGAATGGTCCTTAACTAGAGAGCTTAAAGAACCAGATGCTCTTACAGTCTATGTACTCTTACAGTGGCACAGAGGAAAAATACTCTTGTTTATTTAAGGTCCTGGAATCATGCCGCTTTTTGTATTGGTTCTGGTTTTACCTCTGTTATTGAATTACTGCTCTCACTTGCTTTTTTTTTATTCATTTTCTCAAGGGAAAAGCTCCAGTTATCTTCAATGAGATTTCCTATAGGATTTAACAAAACCTGAGTATTACATGCTCGCCACAATTGTAATGTTAGAGTCCCAGAGGCATGACTGAGTTGGTTATATAGATTTCTTCTGTGTACAAATTGTGCTGAGAGCTTCAGCTCGGTGCCTACTGTGGGAACCCTCCAGCAAGAACAGTTGGTGTGCTTGTACTAAAAATAATGTTATCCAGTTGTCTGTATGCTTGAGGTCCTATCTTTAGATGACAATGAATAGCAAGCACAAATGAGTTTGCAGGTGTTACAGCAGAGCAAATGCTAGCCTACTCTGGAGATAAAATATAGTGACATCAGGCTGACCTGTATACAAGTCTGATGAAAACATAGTATTCATAAACATAGCATTATAAAAACCTTGTTTTTTATAATTTAAAAAACATTTAGATTATTATTTTAAGGATGTGTAAAATCCATAGAACTGTACTCTAGCCCCTAATTTTCAGAAACTGGACAAAATGAGGAAAAGAAGAAACAATCTAACTGTTAAGTGTCTGTAATTGGAAATCACAAATGATGGTCTGTTCCCTCTCTGTACTACTGAAGAGAATCACAGAATTGTTAGTGTTGGAAGGGACCTCTGGAGATCATGTTGCCCAACCCACCTGTCAAGGCAGGGTCACCTAGAACAGGTGACACAGGAACTTGTCCAGGTGGGTTTTGAGTACCTTCAGAGAGGGAGACTTGACAAACTCCCTGGGCAGCCTGTGCCAGTGCTCTGCCACACTCATTGTGAAGTTCTTCCTTATGTTGAGGTGGAACTTCTTGTGTTTCAGTTTATGGCCATTGCTCCCTGTATTGTCACTGGGCAGCACTGATAAGAGTCTGGCACCATCCCCTTGACACCCATGTTTGAGATATTACTATGCATTGATGAGATCTCCCCTTCCCTCCCCTCCTGGCCCAGTTCCCAGAGTTTCTCCTTGTAGGGGAGATGTTCCAGACCCCTCACTATCTTTGTGGATCCTGCTGGACCCTCTCCAGTAGCTCCTTGTCTTTCTTGTACTGAGGAGCCCAGAACTGCACACGGAATGCCAGATGTGGTCTCACCATGGCTGACTAGGGGGGAGCTTCAGCTCCCTTCACCTGCTGGCCACGCTCTTCCCAATGCATTCCAGGATATTATTGGCCCTTCTGGCTGCAAGGGCACTGCTGGCTCATGGTCAGCTTGTCATTCCCCAGGACTCCCAGGTCCTTCCCATCAGAGCTGCTCTCTAGTATGAGAGCCCCCAGACTGTGCTGGTGTTTGGGGTTTTTCCTCTCCAGGTGCAGGACCCTGCACTTTGCCTTGTTGAACACCATTAGGTTTCTTTCCACACAATTCTCCAGCCTTTCAAGGTCCTGCTGAATGACAGCACAGCCTTCAGGTGGATCAGCTACTCCTCTCAGTTTTGAATCATCAGCAAACTTGCTGAGATACATTCTATCCCTTTGTCCAGGCTATTGATAAACAAGTTGAAACATGCACATATGTGTGAATTTTTTATATTAGTGTGTTTTTCACATGATTTCCAGAGAAGTGTCTTGGGTTGCACTTCTGATGAAATTAAACCTAATGCTGCCTGCAAGCTAAAATTTTCATATATGTTGCACTTTAGTTGCAGTTATGGATTTAGCAGTGTCAGTTATTTTAGTAGCAATTTCTAGAGCAGCCCAAATTACTTAAAAGTAAGAAAACCTCAATGGCACTGAAAGCTTTCAAGGAAAAATAGAACAAGGTAACAGGTACAGCATGGAAATGGTTCAAGGGTAAATGGGACCTGGTTTTCATGTTTTTCTTCCCTGCTTGTGAGCCCTTTTCTTGAAAGTTTTTGTGCAGACTGCAGGCTCAAGACCAAAGCTAGAGCTCTGCTCAGTGATTGGCAAGGAGCAGGATATTTTTTAGAGTAACAGGGCTGGGTATTAACTAGGAAATGCCTCCAGAGCTGTAATTCTGGGAGGTACACAATGTCATAGGATGAAAAATGCACTTCCGAAAACTCCGTATTTTGCTATATTAACTATCCCCTAGCTTTCTGTGAACTCTCAGGTATCTAATTTGTGTTTATGGTATGCCAACACTTTTTTTCTTGGGCTTTTTCAGAATTAGCTCTTAAATATGGGTAGTTAGTATTTGTAATGGTTTGCTTAGAAATTTCGAGTAATTCAGGTGGAAAAACCAGAAAACAATCACAAGGTTTAAACTATCAATCATAAACAAACAATCTTGGCATTCATGCAGAGTGTAATTTATTCAGAAAAATGATTCAACAAACACTTCTAAATAATGAACGTACTCGGGAGAATTTTTTTTAGGTTACTTG
>WAAG01083249.1:2414-14680 GCA_013390105.1 Tichodroma muraria
GTTAGCAGAAGAACAGGCAATAAGAAAAATTACTTAAATTCAGAGCACAGATGGAGAATGAAAGTTTAAGCTCTCCAAGTTGTCAGTAGGAAAACTGTAGGAACATTTCTATGTGAGTGCAGACGAGGAACTCAATACAGGTAACCTGAGTTTTGCTTTGCCTTCTATGTACTTCTGCTTCTTCAGCAGAATGGGCTTTCTGAACAATGCTTCATGTGTTAGGTTACAAAGCCATTTTCACTAGTTTCAAGTACTCCTTTCATCTTGGTTGCACGCAGGCTGGCTAGGATGGACCCTACCAAAAGGCATAATGGGAAGTAAGGAAGAAATGCAGACAGCAGGAAAGATTCAACTCGGGATCCAGTTCTGATTAATTTGATTTTGACCTTCCCTTCACTCTTAAGGATCCTGGCACACATCTGAGTTTGAAGGTCTGGCTCTGCAGTAACCAGCAGGCTCTGTGGAGTGTCTTTTCTGCAGAACAACAGCCTTAAGTATAGATTTCCTTGCTTTATGGGGAGTTTCAAATCTGGTTTTCTTCAAACAGGAAAATGGTTTATTGTGTAACAGGTAGAATGGCTATGAAAAGTGGAAAGGAAAAAAGAATTAAGTGAGTCCAATAAAACTATGTAAAAGCAGTAAAATCAGCCAACCAAAGAAAGGAAGCTTCCTGAATTAGGCTGCGTACTTTAAATGCAGCCCACTGTCTGTGCCTTGCTATTTCAGTGCGTATTGCGTATGGCGTCCAGCTATTTTAAAGATAAGATCAAATTCGTAATTTAGATTAAAATATCCCTCCCAAATGTGAACTTCTTAAGCATTACTGAGTCACAATGGAAAACTATGGTCTGTGTGGATATAACAAGCCAACTCAAAATGCTCACAATCTTGGAAATTTGATTTTCTAAATGAAACAGGTTCCATTTAGAGACCCTGCTGGGCCAGCTGCTTACAACACAGCAGCCCTATAAAGGTACAGGTAAGTGTCTCAGGACTACCAGTCTGTGCTGTGCTGTGCTTTCTAACACAGTACCTGGCTGATGGTCTCTCTTGCCCTTCCCAGTTGTGGTTCTTTTTCAGCGACAAGTGCAGATTCTGGTGGAAGACCCAATGTGTGGCTTAAATGCATCGGGCCAGAGAGGAAGTGGAGAGACCTGACCAGATATCTGGGAAACAGAGTTAACATTAGCTTATTCACAGCAATTACAGGTTTCCAGGTGCTGACAGAAAGGTGTGGCTGTTGGGACATTCTGCTTTTTTTTTGGCAAGTTTAGAGTTTGGGGTATTTTGGTCAGAGGATAGGAAAGAAAAATACAACTCAAAAAATACCCCTGTCCTAGTTGTACTCTCCAGGTGTCTGCTGGGTCTTCTTTTTCTTGTGGGTGATACCTGTGCTATATGCCTGGGATTTTATTTTACTTGACCTTTTGCTGACTTTTTGCTGACCATGTGTCCACAAGTATAGCAAGAGGCAGGCAGTATCTGCAGTCTGCTATGGTGACATTGCCAGGGTGGTAGCACAGGAAATGTCAGGACGCGTTGTAGCCATGACATTAAACACCTGTCTTTCAGCTTTTTTTGAGCAAAATAAGGAGTGTTTTTTACTTGTGCAATATCTGCTCACCTCGCCTCTGGGTGAATGTTTGTATTCACCTGGTGGCTCTTACTGTAAAGCCTCAATGCTTTTCCAGGGAGTGCAGGTGCTTACGGCTCAAAGCCAGGTTACCCAAGCCTCAGGAGGCTGTGTCTAAATTGTAGCATCCATCCATATCAATATGCCATTAAATGACGTTAGCAGCTGCAACTGAAGGGCAGTGCAAATGGAGAGGGACCTGAATACCGGGAAGGTCACTGGGTGGTGCAGTCGGCTCAGGTCTGTTCTGTGGGGTGTCAGCACCAGTGCACAGAGTAACTCCTGCATTGAATAAGTCTCCACACTGAGTGATTAAATAGTCCTGTACCTCCTATGCCTGCCGAGCCTAGAGCACTAGATATCACGTAATTGAGCTTTGATTCCACAAACTTTTGTAGAGTCCTGTCATTTTAGCTTTTCTTCTCAAGTATGTAAAAATACCAACCAGGCACAAAGGAACCGTGTCTCTTACCACAGCTGTGAGTGTGCCCAGCTGCCAGCTGTGAGCCCTGGGGGGATGCTCTGAGGATGAGCTGAGTGGAGATAGAGTCAGATACAAGGAACACGTTTTAACTTTGATTGGCACTTTTTCTGGTCAGTGCAATTTTTCTTACCACCTTTACCATTTTTATGAATTAGAAGTAACATAGAGGGAAAATGGGACATTAACATCCAATTAACTTTTCTGCTCCTCCGAAGCTAATCTGTGCTTAGCAGAGCTTGGCATTTCTGGCTCTTGAGAAAAAAATACTGGGTTTTGACAGAAAACATTTGGAAATCTTAAGCTTGGGAACTGCAGTGGAGACCACGATGTCTCGGAGAAGTCGCGGGGGAGCGCGGCCCGCAGGGGGCAGCGGAGCGGGGCGGCTCCGGCCCCTTGGCCGTGAGTGGTTCGGTGCATCTTCGGTGCCTCCTCCATGGAAATCATTCCTCTATTGAAATACAAGACAGAACAGCCAGGTTTCCCTTCAGGAAGTAGTCTGTTCAGAAAGTGACATGCTGCTCCACAAAAATCCTTTTCAGTGTAAGTGACTGATGTGAGAAGGAGGACGGTGCTTTCCTATAAAAATGTTGGTGCTATAAGAACTTAGATACTATTGCATGACTCTGTAAAAAGACAGAAAATGGAGTGGTTCTGAGTCTGAAGAAATTAATTTATGAAGGACAGAAAAAGCTCAGAGTATCTAGTCTTGACTGTTCAGTGACACTGTAACAAGGTGACAATCTCCAGAATAGAGCAAGGATAATAAAAATTGGTACTTTTTTTTACATAGCATGATTAGACACACTGGTATTGATGGTGATAATTTATCAAAAACCAGAAGTTCATAGCTGGTAAGAACACCCATTATTCATGAAAATGTGATGTCTGGAGTTATGCCAGACAAAGATCAGTCTAACCCTACCATCTGTACATGTGCTTGTGTGCCTTTCCTGCACTGCAGACATCCAGCTTAGAGATGAGGAAGTTTATGTCAGGTTCCCATCAGGGTCAAAACTTCAGCCAAATATGTTTCAAGTCATTGATTTTCTAGATGCTTCCACTGTTGTCAGAAAATCACCTTTATACTGAAATGATTCCAAATGATGATGAAATCCTGCTTATAGTTACAGCAGATTTATGCAGAAAAGGCATCCTATTGAACAGGAAGATTTGTTTGTATGGGTAGGATGCAGAAAGTGTTCTAGTTATACTCATCTTCCTTTGCAATTTACGCCCACATTGGGCACCATCCTTTGCGTAAGCCGAGGAGAGGAAAACAATATTCTATTGAGAAATCTACAGAAATGTGCAGCAGGAATACAATTATGGAGGATACTTTAACATATTTTGTCCAATGTCAAATTCTATAGGATCTTTTTGTCTGTGTTCTCTTCTCATGTTAATCCATCAAAATACTAAATGTGTCTATCAACAGAGGAAAACCCAGCCTTCATAGAGACTCTGTAACTCCAGTCATATGAGAAGTGGGAAATGTACCAAAATGTCTCAATAACACCTTGCTTCTGTCTACTGACAGAATATTTTGGTGTACTTTTCATTCTGATCCTTTAGCAAAAGTACACTGTCATAGGACAGTGGATAAAGATTTTGAAAGTGTTTGTTACTCCTCCAAATGGTTTACTAAAAACAAGCTAAAAAATGAACAGCCATCAGGTGTTTTCAGTGTATCCAGTGCATGCTCTTAATATAACCTCTGTTCTACAGAAGCAGAAATTCCCGAGAATTTGGCTATTGATTGTAGAGGGAGGAGGATTGGATCTTGTGTTACTATATTAATCATTGGGTAAATGTTTCTCCAAAAGGTAGGAATATAGAAATTTCCAGGGGCAGACTGATGGTCTAACATCCTGTTTTCAACAGCAGCCAATTCTCAGGGCCCCATAGGAAGGCAGATCCCCTCCTTTCCTTCCCCCCATGTCAGTTCCCCCTACTGTCAGTCTCTCTGAGGTAAATCTGGCTGATAATTCAGGCTGATTTCATGCCAGCCAGCTCACCATCCTGCCTGATCTAAACCTGAGCCTGTAAACCCACCCACAACCACGTATGTATCATCCTCTTCCTTCAGGGCTTCTTCACTCTGTGACCTGTGGCAACAATGGATCTCCAGGTTAATTATAAAAGGCAATAAGATATTTCCTTTGTGCTACTTTAATTCTATTAACCCACATTAACATTCAGAGCATCTCCATTTACTTCTCAGTTATTATCAGACAGATGCTAGTAAAAAATGAGAGCACAACTAGGGCAATTTTTTTGTCATGATTTTTGGTGTCTTTCTGTTCTTGTTCTGCACCAGGGAGAATTGGTGTTTCAGACAGGTCTGTTCTAAGCACTCATTGCTGTCCATACCCCTCTCATATGTGTTTTCTCTGCTTACATCCAAACTGTCGTGCATGTGACTGTGTATGTGTGAATTTAAAAAGCTTTGTGAGTTCTTAGACAAAGCTAATGGGAAAAGAATACCCCTTTAGCAGAATATAGCAGAAGCTATTATATATATAATATATATATATAAAATAGCAGAAGCTCCATTTTGAAATAAATACAGCAGCCCTATATTGTTTGCTTTCCCTGCAGAACTGCAACAGAGAAGAATTTAAACACACCTCTTGATATGCCATTTCTGTTTATCCCTGCAAGGTGATACAATTATGCCCCAGAAGGAAATACAGGAAAATGCGCCTTATTAGGCCAACTCAAGGAGGCTTAATAGAATTCCATGTATTAGTCCAGCCACTCAGGTAGCTTTTCAGTCCTTCAGTAACTCCTCTCAAAGATTTCCTAAGGTGGGAATGGTGCTCTATTATCCTATAATAAATTTCTCAAAGAAGTAACCTGGTTACTGTAACCTTACAGAAGTGACTCAAAGAAGTAACCTGCCAGAAGTGCAGCAAAATGCCTGAGCATGGTGAGGTTATGAGAAAAAGAATAGCAGCTAACTGTTCAGGGAAATGCAATTTTCTAGTTAATGCTAATGACAGAAGTCTTTATCTCCTTCTGAGCTGCAGCATCCTGAAGAATGACACAAGGGAAATCTGGGGAGTGACCATCCAGAGACACAGATACAGTGTATGACCAAATATATAAGTGGTGAGGTGTATAAATCCATTTCCTTCCTAGGACCAACGTTAGAGGGGAAGTCTCCTAAGTAATATTTAGTCATTGTGGCTCAGCTATTATTAAGTACCTTAACTATTTAGTCCTTCCTACGTTCCCTCCTAATAACTTTAGTCCAGTTAGACCCAACATTATCTTCTGTATTGATTATGACTTTACTTTTTTCTATTATTATGATGACTTAGGCACAGAGGAAGTGAGACAGTTCTTTGTGACAGGATAAGAAAATTTCATTATACTGTAGATACAAAGATGTCTGCTAGAATGTTTTTGGAGCTGGAGGGACCAAAGTTTCCTGATGAAGATCCCCTGAATTCACAAGTCAGTAGACCTGATATTTTATGGTTAAAATACTTCCCCTTCCTCCTCTTCCCCCTTATTTTCTTTTTATATGACTTCTAATAAACTTCTTTTTAGTATGTAGAAAGGAAATAGATAATAGAACAAACAGATCTTTCACTTACACTAAACAACTTTTATGGACAGCTCCCTGTCACAGCTGTGTGTGTGAACAGGCAATGGGCTGTGAGAGTCCATTAAGAACTGCTAAATTCCCATGTACATCATTCTGACATGAGAGAACATGGAGGTCTTAAACCAGATCTGGAACAAGGGAGAAGCCAAACTTCTGTAGCATGTGTGCAGATGTTCTAGACAAATGCCTGGTTTCCATCGTCCTTTGCCCGGAAGCAGGGCTGAAGTCAACCACTTGCTATTCTGGTCTTCTATCGTAAGATAGAGCTGAAGCAGAATATTGGTTTTACCATTCTTACTCTTCTACGTTTCCTTTCCTGTGGAGAAACAAAGATGAAATGTCTCATCTTCCCCTTTGTAAACTAAAAGAAGTCAGTCAAATATATGTAGTGATTTCCTGTCCTTAATGCTCCCAGTCCCTGAAATACATACATTCCTCACACTTATGGAAGAACTTGCACTCCACAATTTATTTCTGCCTCTAAAATTTCCTTATTTCCTGCCACAATGACAATGCTGGAATCAGAAGAGATCATTTGCTATTATCTTTAGGGAGTGGAACATGATTTTAAATGCAGCTATCTGACAATATAACAGTGGTGCAAATGGTGGGTGTGCCTGTTTTCTACTCTCCTACCTACCTTAACAGGTTCCATTTCATGACCTGGCCAAGCCACACCCCTGTGTGAACAATGCTGCTGCTCCTGTGCTGCATTATTTTTATATGACATCTATGCTGAACTGTCCTGCTTGCATGACTGACTAAACCAAACCTACTGCTGGAGAGTGAGTGACAAGCTTCCAGCATTTCACGTGTATCTCGAGCCACTCTGCCGTGGGCTGTGACCCAGTTGTGAACTAAATGGGAGACCTACGTGAAAAAGGAAATGGTGAAGATGAATCAGGGGGTGGTACTTTTTCTGCTGAATCAGAACTGTATTGATGCCCTATATGCTTCAGCAACATCTGAAGTGATGCTATCTAGATCCCTAAGAATTTGTGACTGAAAAATTAGAGTGCTATCTTTTCATTCAGATACATATATGTATGATAAATTAAGCCGTCCTATATTTGTCTCACTACATTTCATATTTCTCAGTTGATTTTAAATTCCAGTCTTTTTTTTTTAATTTAATAAAATGAAAATCATTACTGTAGAAGTGTAAAATTATGATTTTTAGACATGCTTAATGAAAAGCCCTCCCAAATAAAGATAAAAATACCTTTTTATTGAACAACCTGTCCTTCTAGGGCTTTGCAGCCTTCTTTAAAATCTTAGTTGTAGTAATTCTTGTTTCTCTATAAACTGCTTTTAATAGTCTGGCTCTACAGATCACATCTACCAGGTGTAATTTTCATTTTTTCCGCTGCTTGGGGTACAAACTGTGTGAAATGCTCTGACATGGATGCATAAAGGTACACAGTAGAATTCTGGTACTCTTGTCATTACCTGACTGGCTTCAATGGGCTTGCTCTGTAGTCATGCGCAGACGCAGCTTTTCCTGACTAACCCATCCCCTTTTGTCCTTTCTGTCTGTTCCAGGGGAAATTACTGTGCACGTGGCATTGTATTACTTATTGACCTATCTAGCATATTTTTTTTACTTTGTTGCTATATAGTCAAAAAGTATTTTGAGAAATCAACAGGAAGATGGACTTTGAGTAAAAAGTAGGACAACAATTAAAAGCAGAAGATATTAAAAGAAACATTTTCTACAGTTGCAGTCTATGACTATGCATTATCAGTAAAGATGGAAGCAAGGTATTATTGCGGGTAACTCCAAGAGTTTAATTTTTATTCAATTCAACCATAACTGAAATAATTACATAAAATACATACTGATGGCTTTGCACAAATAAAATGTATATTCTGCATTTCAAACTTCTGATGTGGGAATTCCTAATTATAGATTTGTGTGTGTGAGATCAGCAGGAAAGTCTCTGAGTTTTTGCAGTAATCTTGTATTAGCCATGTACCAAGAGTGAGAGCAAAGTTATATCAATAGGTCTGAGAAGTGATTTGATGCTTGTAGGTAAACCAGGCTGGACATTCAGGTAGCTCTCTGTGTTATGTCAAATCAAAAAGGTAACAGTAGCTGCAAATGCAGCAAAGATGTATTTGCCAGTGAAAGACAAAATAGTACTCAGGAGAAAAACTGCACAGTATTATGTATTGGTTTGTGTATTGCATATAAGAGCACCTATGGCAACTGACTTTGGGGGCTCAGTTTCTGGTATGTGTCAGGCTGTTTTATGACCATTAGCAGGCTAAAATTTTCACATGAGCTGTAATACCCAAAAAAGAGCACCTGATAGTTACATGGTGCTGAGCTAAGTGTGCATTTGTAGAATACAACACTGAGAGCTGGCAGAAAAAATAAACAGCTTTCAAGAAACATCATTGATCAAGCCACCAGTCCTTACTAAGTCTGGTTCTGAAATATTTTATGTGCATCTGTCCATTGGATAATCTCTGCTATAAATGGGTTTCATGCCTTAGGGATGATGAAGACAGAATAGATCTTAATCCCCCTGGAAAGTGAAGGCTATTAGAAGTTAATTATAACCTCATTTTTGTAGCAATACGAATGGGACTTTATAACCTTAGTGACCACAGGTGTGAGTTCTTGTACAATTTGTGACTGCAATTTTTCCCAAATCTCATAGGATTAATATTCCAGTTGATCATGTGTTACAGGAACTTTTCTTTTTCTTCTGGACAGTGTCAACAATTAGCCTGAAGATGGACAGGAGATTTTGATGGGAAAAAACAAAAAAATCAGCCTTTCATCATGTCTACATTTAGGCAATTTGTTATAGTAAGACCAGGCTGCTGTTCTAGGAGGGCAGACTTCCTTCTCCATGTACTGCATGCTCTATGTCCATCTTATCATCAAGGGCTTTTCATAGAAAGGCCTGTTGATTCTCTGCCATCCCATTTCATTTTCCCTCAGCATAATGGTGTTTGGGCCTCCTGGAAAAAAATATTTCAGTAATGCTGGTGATGGGAAACAGGGTAGTTACAAAAACCTAAAGAAGGTGCTTACACTTTAAGTTTCTTGCTGGTTCTATGTAATTATATTAGCTTTTTCACAATAACTATTGCTTCAGATATTCATATTGTAGTGACATCGTGTAATTACCCTGCTGTGCCTTTGGACCATTGTAGTCACAAAGCACTGTCAGGTTTTGAACTGAAAGGTCAGCATCCTGGTGGGATTATGTTCTGTCACCATTCTGTATATTGTCCATGATCACTCTGTATGATTATGTATACCTTTTGGGCATTCTGTCCAGCTGTAAAAATCAGCAGAATAGGGTTATTTTTGTCGAAGTAACTCCCAAGTAGTGATTTACTTTCTATTCCTACATCTTGTTTCTGTAAACTAGTGCCGTGTCCCAAGCACAGTATGAAATGCCCACAGCAGTGTACAATGACTCTTGCAGGAAAAAAGAGCTGTAAACTGTGGCAAATCTACTTCAGATTATCAGAACCAAGGAGGTAAGGTCATGGGGCCTGGCAAACAGGAACAAGCCGAAACCAAGCAGAGACATCTCCCTGAGGTGTCAGGGAGCAAAAGAGAGAGACTGTGGAGAAAGAGGGAGTGACTGTGTTAAACCTCCACAGGGGGTGAAAGAATGGCAAACGTCGAATAATGAGCTGCAGAGTGTGCCCAAGGCAAACAACAGCTGGACACAGGAGCACCTTTACAGAGCAGAGGGGACCTGTTGCTTGCTAGGAGCCTGTCACCTCTAGTACTGTTGGTGGGGAGTCGATCCTGCCCAGGAGGACAAGGGAGTGGTCAGAGGTCCTTTGATTGGGGAGCTATCAACAAAACATTTCAGGGACCTCCTGAGTCAGTAGCTGTAGGCATGTCTTCATGTTTCACAGCCCTTTGTAGCTTGTTTTCCATGAGCTTACCCAGCTACTTTTCAGGAGCATTTATACTCTTTGTGATCAGTGATTCTTCTGACATAATTTCACACAGAAACGTGGTGCCTGGTTTTCTTCAAATCCACTGTTCTCAAGGGTAGGAAATAATGAACAGCTATTCCCTGTTCACTTCTGCATAACAGTCATGATCTTCACTGCCTCTGTCTCCCATTCCCTGCCACTGTCTTTTGTCCAAGCCGAAGATCACAAATTTGTTTATCCTTTCTTAATCCAAAAATAATTCCAGAGTTCCTTTTTTTCAGCTCTGCTGTGTACATCTCATACTGCTTCAACAGCTTCTTTTGAGCTTTGTTTTTGCCACCTGGAAAATACGAGATGTTCCCTCCATACAAGAGTTTGGCTCCATAATCCCTGTACTGTAAGCAGAGCTTTGGGGATGAAGAAAAAGTTGTTCCAAATATTGCTTTCATGCAAAGAGGGGTCATATAGGCTACACAAGGGGTGAAGAGACTGCAAATGCTTGCATGGTCAACTAGCAAGGCAGCAAACAAATCAGTCTCATTACTACACTAGTGCATCTTGGTGGTGGGGGAAGAGAAGGAGATTCTGAGAGTATCCAAAATAGGGAGACTACTCACTATGCGTGTAGGTTTTTTTATAATCTGGAGGATATTGATTTGAGGATTAGATAGAAGATGCTCCTCTTCAAACAAATATTGGTAAATCAAATAAACGTGTCTTTCTGCTATTTTCCAAGAAATGGGGAGAGCTGCAACTAAAATAGACGTAACTGAGAAAACCATATTTTTATTGTCTATTATCCATGGACAAGTCTTTTGCTCATCTGCACTTACAAGATTTCCATCAAAATTATCAATATTCTCAAAGTTGATGCAGACCTTGCAAATTTTCCCAGAGATTTGATTATTGTGCCTTACTCTCTCATGCCAATGATTATTGTGACATACTCTTTATCATATAGGAAGGGAGGTTCTTTTCCACAGTGTAGTACAAGTTTAGTCTCTGTGCCTGCTCTTAGAAAAGCAGTTGTGTTTGTGCCTTGAAGTTACTGTGCAGCCTCACATACACACCTTGTTCCAGAGAGAAATACAGTCCAGAAGATATAACTTGTAACTAACCAGGGCAATCTCACAGGTCTGTGAACTCCTCAGCTGAAACCACAGAGGTCACCAGCTGTCTGCATTCCAGAATTTAAATAGACTCACCAGAATGGCTAGGAACAAGTGCTAAGGGATAGCCCCACGGGTAGACAAGGTATGTGTGAAGGAACTTCTTGATGATGACATACCTATTATCCACCTGCAAACCCACAAAAGCAGCATTACAACCAGGACTTAAGATAGAGGGTGATTCATAGGGAAATACAATTGTTTGTAGGAACAAGACACCTTGCCACAAAAAGAATCGTGTAACAATCTTGCCTTGAGAGATATCCAAACACAAGTGGATGTTCTAATTTATTCGCTTTGGGCCATATTACCTTCCCTGAGAGGAGAAGAGAATAGTGATTGGGAAAACAACAAAAATGATGTTGAATACTAAATGCAGACCCTTCATTCATTCCTCTACACTGGGCAATGACTTCTTCCTCTCTTCCTCAGATCCTTGTCATGTGGATAGCTCAATATCCTGCCCTGGGGACAGAGAGCTGAGAGGCAGAAGCAAACAGAGGCAAACAGAGCAAACAGAGAGGGCGAGGCACCCATAGATCAGTGCAGTTTCCATTTTTCCAGTGCAGATTTCCTCTCTTCAGCTCTCTGGTCGTTAACATCTTAACAGGTAAGGACATTGCGTAGCCATAACTCTGTTTTCTTGTGGTCTTAATTTAATTACATGGAGACAGGAGATAAATTATTTTTAAAATGCTGTTTAAGTTATTTGTTCTGTCATTTCTTTCAAACAAAAGCATCTCCTTTGCTCATAACACCCTTGATTACTGAGGAATGTAGTGCTCGTGACAGATGCCCAAGGCTGCAGATGAAGATGTGTGCCTAGGCCGCGTAGGGTGGTGTAGGGTTATGGCATT
Source organism: Tichodroma muraria (assembly GCA_013390105.1). NCBI lineage: Eukaryota > Metazoa > Chordata > Aves > Passeriformes > Sittidae > Tichodroma > Tichodroma muraria. Next base: position 14,086 of record WAAG01083249.1, read on the forward strand.
CCCTCAGCTCAGATCCGGAAGAACTGAGCATCTGAAATGCTGAAGTCCACACCTGCAATCTGGCTCGGGGCCAACCGGCTCGGGCAGACCACGCTCACCTTGTTGGACCTTTGGCACTGAGGCTGATGCTGTCATTCACGTACTGAGGTGCACCGGCTTCGCGCCTGTCAACCCCGAGGCTGGCTGGGATCTGTGTGCTCTCTGATGAGCCTGGCACCCATTCCTGGAGCCCAGACAACTGACAGACCGGGGTGCCTCACGAATTGCTGCGGGAAGAAGGGGAGGACGGTGTCCAGCTTTCCCCTAGCACTCTCTTACAGCGCTCAGAGGTAGGTGCCGGAGAACGGGACTGAGTGGCCGCCAGTGGCTCCTGCGAGTACAAACCCCCGTTTTCCAGTGCCGGGAGGTGTCTGTATGACAGACGGACTTTTCTGGGTCTCCCCTCGGAGCTCCTCTCCGCAGGCTGCACCCCGACACCCAATATTCCTGTGAGCAGAGGGTATGCCACCCTGCGCTGGCACCTCAGCGTCCCACAGCGACTTTGCCCAGCGTCACCCTGCGCGAGGAAATCGGCCGCTTCGGTGGCCCGAGGGCC
>WAAG01083263.1:621-12551 GCA_013390105.1 Tichodroma muraria
TACAGCATTAAAATAATGTTCCTGTTATAGTCAAAACTGATGCACAATTAAGATTAACCCTTTTGTTTGTAAGAGGATTTCACTTTCATTTTGATGTTCATAAGCTTCTTACTATAAAACTAGAGCTTTTATTTTTATGTATGCAATTGTTTTTCCTTTTCACCTGTAAATAGAGTAATTGCACTTTTTTATGATTTTCCAGTATTAGATTAGTTTTATAGCATGTTCTGAAATTTCATTCTCTTTCAGCATCAATCTTTGTTTTGTTTTTATTACAGAATTATACTTACAAATATCATTTCATAACAATAAACATAAAAATATAATGCAATATAGCAGTTACAGCTTTATAGAGTAAACATTTCATTTGGAAGAAAATTCCACTCTCCCACTATTATTTCACAAAAGCAGCAAGGTCAGAAACTCTGAGGGTTAATAACAAAGCTGTTTATATCCTAACACGGGGGGACAAATATTCAGGTGTCAATAACTACACCTGTGAGAAAACACAGAAAGAGGGTTTCTTGTCCACAGCTTAATTTTTTGGAAGAAAGGGTCCTGGATAAAAAGAACTGATTTTCAATTTGGAGTTAGTGCACAACGTAGGGTAAATTGCATCAAAGCCAAATGATATTCCACAAAATTAAATTTCTTTCACCTTACGTTGCTCAGTGCCAGGTATTTCAAGAGAATTAAAAATTTTCCATGCTACTTTTGCAGACTAAGCACACTCTGGATGTGTAGAAAGATGGCAAATATGAAGTCAGAAGATTAGTGCAAGGCAGAGTTGCTTAAGCACAATATATTTTTCTTAGATTTATAAGAATTTTCCAAGGTGCTGAGTGGAAATTGTGATTGAGGTGTGGGAAGAAGAAATACACTGAAGAACTTTTAGAATCACTTGAATCTTCAGTGAGGAGTTTTGTCTCGTGGTACAATGCAAGTTTTTTTCCCACATGGAATGGCTCCCTCTGAGGTCCCTGGAACATCCTGTAAATTTTTGTCTCTAGTGCTCAGCTAAAACACTTCCATTTTCCTATGGTAACGTTTCATTTTTTTGAAGACTCTTCTTTAGAAATCCAAGAACTGTTTGCAAGTCTCTCAAGTCAGAGCCTTTTCCTAGATTTACTTTATTTCTTCATTTTTAAGTCAGATTTAGCAAAGAAATGCCATGCAAAATGAAATAAGGTGGATTTTCCTTGCACTGTTTTTTTGCAAAGTAGTGCTTGTCGTCTCTTATTTCCTTATTACCAGTATTTGCGAGTAATGCTTTTAATTATGGACCACAGCTCCACTTCCCTTTTCCTGTTCATTTCTCATCAATATATGTGGTTGATATTGTCAATTTTGCAGCACTTTGTCTTTTTTCTGTCCTCTAGGACACCAATACTTGCCCTGGGATCCTGTGAATGGTTCACCACCTGGCAGATGATCAGCTCCTGCTAATTTGAAAGGGTCTGTCTTAGTCAGTGCTTTCTGACCTCTTATTTCTTTATTCCAGGCTGAGATTTTACCTCTTTCTTTTTGTATTTGTGACAATCCCATCCCTGCCTGGCCATGGAGTGAAGGTGGATGCACATGGCTGAAGGTTTTAGCCCAGAATTTTCATTTGTTGCCCATGCCATTGAATATGGAACTACTGAGCCAGTTTTCCCACTGCTGACCTGCTCATAGCATGACTTCTTTTTTCCTCTGATAACTTCAATGTTTCTTGCTACTTGCCTCTGTGTCCTTCTGAGAGCAGTCCCACGTTACTGCATGCATCCCCTTACGACCTTCTCTCTGTGACATCAGCAAGTACTTCACATTTGGAGGGCTCATCATTTGGTCTACCTGCTTAAAATTGTCAGATTTTACTTCTCTGGGTTTCTTTTTTTTACTTTTTTTTAAGGTTCTGAACTTTCTCATCCCATTCCAGTTGCCTTATATCCACCAATTCTCAACAAGCTTCTTCCTACAAGTATAAAGAACATTTTTTGTACTCTCTCCTTCAGTTGCAAAAGCTGTCATTGATGCTTTCTAAGAATTTGCAGGCCAATTTGTGTTTTATTTCCTTTACAAACAATAAAATCTCCCTGTCTTGGCAAACTCTTTTTAGTAATTCGACCTGAGTCTCACAAAAAAAACCAAAAAAGCCTCACCCAACCTAATTTTCTTGCTCTTGTATTCTGTAGCAGATAGTTATCATGACAAATGCACATGTTCTTTATCGTTGTATGTAATCGTGCTCTTTGCATTGCTGATCTTGAAGTAAATATATGAAGTGTTGTCTTATAACAGAGACAAATGATGGGAGAGAAGAGGCAGAACTCTGGAGTGCCATCCTTCAAAGTCGATCTCTTGGAGGCCTAATTCAGCTGAAGGAGCAGAGAGGGCAACCTTGTAATATTTGCCCTTTGAAACGCTATCTTTCAGAGGTGACCTTTAAGCTAACTTGGGAGTCTGACAACCTGGGGCCTCAGCACAAGATCCTTCTCTCTGTCAGCCCCTCACAGCTGCTATCTCTTCTGCCTTTGTTCAAAATTGTACCTCCTCTATCTGCCTGGCTTCATAACTTCTCCTAAAATACTGTTAGCAGACTGTTCCCTTTCTCTTCCAGGTACTTCTCTGAGTTTATGGTTTTGTTGTGTTCTCTACAGACCTTATTCCTCCTAGGTTAAATTTCTTCTCTCCTGTAACAGAACCTTTCAAGGACATTATAGAACTCTGGGGAGATTCACAGTCCCACAGCACTGCACTCTCATTTTGGAACTCCAGCAAATGTAAACCATGAAGTTAATCAGGAAAGAGCTCAAACACTCTCATGACCCAGCAGAAGTGAAATATCAATGTGGCAGCATGCAAAATTAGGGAAAAATACACTAAATTCTTTGGGTGCTTTCCAAGTAGAGAGGAGTCCCCATGATTACCAAATCAGCCATTGCAACTTCTAGCCATGACCACTGTCCAGGTGTGTTCATGCTTGTCCAGGCTGTGACAAATGCAGGTGTGTCTAACAGCAGCTTTCAAGAATTTATGCATCCATTTCCATAGCTTTTGGAGTGCTGAACCAAAGCTATCCGTTTAATAAATGAGCTAGAAAAGTTAGAAGGCAGATTCTTACAAATGGAGTTGAAAATTCAGTAAAACTTGTAAAAGATCAGATCTGTATTACAAACTTCAGGAGTTAATTTTCATTTCTTTAAAAATATTGAAAACTTTTTGGGGTCCACACTTCTCCTAAGGGGCTACTTCACTGAAAACTCCTGCTGAGGAATCCTTCTGGAGCTCACACCTTCACCCCTGGTGACGCTTCCAAGGTGCCTCAGAAGCAGAGGCTGCATGAAGGGTGGAGTTTCCTGGGACACGACGCATTTCCCCACAGCTCCTGCAGCCAAGGCCCTTCTCCCCCACTGTTTCCCTTGGTTCATCTGTGCAAAAGCCATGACCTGAGATGGGTCCCTGGTTCTGGGAGCCTGTACATGCTTATCAACAGGACAATCAGGGAAGGGAAAGCCTGGAATTTCAGTGTTTTTCCAGTGCATCACACTGTCAGCACTTTGTCCCCGACTAGCCAGGCAGCTGATGGAACCCCACTGCTATCTCTGGGCTTCTCCACACTTTTCTGTATTGTATTGTGTTCTTGCCTAGTCAGTGGTTTGGGGTTTTTATCTGTACAATTGTTTCCTTGGTTGACTCCAATGTGTTTGTTTTTCTAAATGATAGCCAAGCCCTATTTTGGTGTAGTTCCATATTACTTCATCAATCACTTGAAGGGGACGTTGACACAGTGTTAGGTTCTTTTGAGTAAAACAAGGCTGGTTTTATTATTTTGTTGTGTATTATTTTCCACTATTCCCATTGGACTGGGAAAATTGAGTTTTCATAGGCCTAATCTTCTCAGCTAATGTTATGAGCTAAAGCTAAGTAGCATTTGTTGGAAAACAAGAGGTTCATTTTGTGCTCAACTCATTCTTTTGTTTGGCAGAGATGTAACAGATACTGTGCAGGAATTCAGACTGTTTTGGGGGTTTTTTTCACTGTATGGCTCAAGTTCTATTTAGATGGTTGCCATTTAACTGTATTTCAAATATTTTGTTTATTTTTTAATGAGAAAATGTTTGACTTGGTATCTATAGTTGAAATAATATCATGTAATGCAAAGAACAAATTTGTAAGAGTTTTGCAGGGTAATCTGAAGGGAAGAGACGACAGGAAAGAGAAACAGAGTTTAAAGAATATCTGAACAGAGAAAACCTCTGGTTTGGCCAGAAACAGGCCTGTGGCCATCAGATGTGAGTTAATTTGTTAAATGGATTAAAGGCCATGTGAAGGTTGAAGGGCAAATGGGTAAGGTAGGGTCAAAAGTCCGTTCTCTGCTGGAGAAGAGCAGCAAGTTTGCAAACTAGAACGGTACTGGTGGGGTTGTAATTAGCAGTATGAGCAGTATTTCGGGGAAAGGAGTAAAATGTATAAGTGGTTTCTGTTCTGGGAAAGAAGGAAATCTGCCAGGAGAGGGTTGCTGGGTGTGTGAGACCAGGGATGGATGCTGGGGAAAAGTGACACACTCGCAGTGACTGTAGGTTCCCTGCAGGAAAGCAGAACGCATATAATCAGGTGCTGTTCCCCAAAATTGTCTATTTTGCAGAGAATCTGAAGTGCTGAAGAGTCTGTGTAATACAGTGCTATGGAGGAGAGAGATGGGACAGGAATTCTGTTCGGAAAATCCAGAATAAGGAACAGGGATGTCAGGCAAGATCACCAACTCATTGGAGAGGAACCACCTCATGTTTGGATGTTCTCCAGAGGAGCTCCTGAACACACAGAGAGGAACTTTGGATATTCTACACGTGCCAGTAATGACTGTGAGTTTTTTATGGTGTATCCTTATATTCATGGCTGTTTGAATTAGACTTTCTAGTCCTCTCAAATTCTCATCAGGTAAGAATTTTTAAATGCTTCTAAAAATTTTTGCATCGTCTTTCTCAGACCATTATTACAGATAAAAGCAGAATATTTTTATGAAACGGCATACATTTGTTAGCAGTATAGTTTTACCTTTCTCCCCCATCATTCTATAATAATATTTCTTGATTACACCTATTCAGCTATGTTGGATCTGCCTCCTGACAAATTTAATACAGTTGATAGCATTGATTTAGAATTGTGTAAAGTCTGTGAGTGGAATTTTCTTTTTCTTATGAAAATATTAGAATGGCTAGGAAATACAAGTTTTATTACATTAAAAATGTAATGTATTTCATATGCCTTGGAAGTAAACCTTGAAATACTCTGTTCATCCTTTGCCAAGGTGAACATTGCCCACTTTCTTCCACCAAACATTTCCAGGTCCTTAGACAGCCTCAACATTTGTAAAGAAACATTCCCTCTTATTAATTATTACTCTCTTTAATTAAAGATGCTGAAAAACTAAAAAAAAAATTTAAATCTTCTGTATCATAATCCAAAAAATTGTCATAACAACTATTGAAAAAAAAAAAAATCAATAAAATATGTGGGGTTTAGTGCACTCTCCAGTGAAAGGTGTCTATAATTCTGATTTTATTCTTGTACTGACAGATTTGGTAGTTACAGACCTCTGGTTATGGAAAGCTCAGATGTCTCTGCTCCTTCTCCAGGCCAAGGGCTGGAGTGGAAGCCACAAAATGCTGTGGAAACCCCCTGAGGTAGGAGTTTTGGGGAGATTTTGCTCCCTGGGATCCGTCTGGTGTTCCACGTGCAGCCACTTCACTTGGCCATTGCAGAGAACGTGGGGACACTGCTCTCACTGAACAAAGATTATTCTTCATGACTAATTTTCTTGCCTGTCGTTTTTTGGATAAGAAGCAATTTTTAAAATGTGTTGTCAGAAATCCATCCCTTATGCAATAAAAAACTCAAAAGCTGTGCCTGATGACATACAAGATGTCCAGATCTGCATTGGCTCCTTCTCTGCAATCTGTTTACAAAAGTTAAAAAATGCAGCAGAATGAGCTGGTTTGTAAAGGTGCTTTTTTGAATGCTAAATCATATCTGCAAAACTGAAACACTAAAATTTGTCTCGTTTCACTACATGAGAGACATCTGAAACAAGTTTTAGTTTAAATTGAAACATAAGATAACACAAATAGAACAGAAGAATAAATTACACAAAGTCCATTTCCCTCTCTCTCAATGGGAAAAATTGTATGAATGGAATTTATTTGAGGTTTCTGTCGTAGCTTGTGCATTTGCAAAAAAGAATTTGGAAAATTATATATGTGCAATTACTATAATCTTTCCCAGAAGTATTAATCTTAAACTGTCATGTGGAGCTTTTTATCTCATGAAAATCCCCAACAAAATACTTTTGAATTTACCTAAATATTAATTACTAATACATTTTGAAATTTAAAAATGCATATGCCAGATATTTCAAAGTTGTATTTTGATCCTGAATGAGTAATCTGCCTTTTAGAGACGCGATGTACCTCATTTGCTATTGATTTAATGTGAGCTAAAAGGCTTAGCATATCTAAAACTAATTCAATAATTTTATGCTTCTCTTGAGATTTCTTTAAGCCTGCGAGGAATTGGAAATTCCTCAACAGTGATTAAGAAATACTGCAAAAAGAAATAACTTCTTCTGTCTGAGGTATGGAGTCATATTTCTGCTCCCTCTAACCACCTAACTGTTTTAGCCATGCTAACCAAGCTGGGAATTGCTGGAGTTTCATGGTAGCTGAGCTCAGTGGGCCATTGTCAGTGGATTTTGGTAGCTCCCTTTGAAGGGCAGTCCTCATTTCCCTCCAGCATCCCTCACAGGGATCCAGGGACCAAAACCATGCAACCCCCAGGACACGTGTGCCATGATCCCCTCGGGGCTGACTCCTCAGGGCTCCTCAAGGGAGCAGCTGCTCGTGAGCAGAGCTCTGTCCTGTCCTGGTGGTTAATGTGCCCTGGTGTTTCCTTAAATGCCCCTGGCTGGCTGTGCTCCCCTGAGTTCCCAGCTGGAACCAGCCCTCACTCACTGATGGGTTCTGTTTGTCAGCACCAGTGCGGTGAAAGAACAATAATTCAGCTTACCTGGCCAGCTCAAACCATTGCCACGAACTTTTAACTTTTTAACTTTTAACTTCAAGCGCGGACTGAAACAATTTCAGGAGTTCCTAAAACTTTCTGTTCCATTTCTTGCCCACAATGAGTGTTTGCAGAGAAATTGCAGCAGCAGTGTGGCAGGAGGGCTGTGCTCGTCCCCGTGCCTCTGTCACTTGTCCCAAAGATCCTGCTAGTTTTCCTTGGCATTTTTCGCTCATTATTTGTCATGTTTGTGTCCACCCCTGAGCCATAAAGGGAAAATCCCTCTCTTTATTATCCAAGTAACAATGGCATTACAGGGTTTGCAGGGTCTGTGAGGGGTTTTTTGTTTGTTTGAGGTGGATGGTGGGTTTTGTTTGGATGAAAGAGGAAACTGCATTCCCGTGGCAGGTCACCTCCAGCTTAAAAGAGGAAAAAAATAAGCATTCTCCATCATAACTGCCTACCGTGGAAGGAATAGTGCCTGAACATTAATGTCAAGCATTTTGTACTGAGTTGTAATCTCAAATATACCTGGTACAAGCCCAAATGTACACAACAGGCTACAAAGCAAAGTAATAGTACCAAACACAGTACAAAGTAATAGTTTATCTTTGAAAGATAAAAATGTATGTGGAGGCAAAGGAGTTACAGACCATGGGCTATAGACAAATTTAAATTCAGTGTCCTGTTTGAACCTTGGAGTTTACATTATTCCGTCTGCTAAAACTCACAAGCAACTGTCTGATTTCATGAGCTTTATGATATCAAGGCAATTTTCGTTATGAATAATAAACAAGTCAGATTCTGGGGGTTTTATTCTATAAGCATTTAGCAGATATTTTCACCACAGTCTTCCACAAATGTATAAAAATGTGAGCACAGGGTTCGACACAATGTCGATGTACAGACAATCATGATTTGTTTTCTTTAAGATAGGTAAACTTTCAGAGAAGTTGCCTGAAGAATTCTATCAGCAGGAAAATATAATTTCTACATACCTGGCATTGTATAATTTAATGTTGCCTTCTCTTGACTCATGTGAAGTACAGAGGAATAGCAAAGGTTACCTGTATGATCCAATCTGTTGAAAAAAATAATTTTTATTTGGCTCTTTTAGCCCAGGATGCTCTTGCTGGTTTATGAATGTCCATGTTTTTCCTCGTCATTATTGAAAATATTGAAAAAGCTTGAAAAAAAAATTATATTAGTCTCATTAAGGTACCTTTCAAGCTCTAGCCATGTGGACTGAATTAGGGAATAGTATTTTTGTACTCCTGGACCACAAAGGAAATGAGTTGCACTCGACTGGGCACTAAAATGATCTTCAGAGAGCACTATTAGGCTGAAAATATAAAGATCATGAATAAAGCTTCAGAGGAATAAAAGAACCTCAGTCAGATGGTTTAGGTTTGATTTGGTACCAGAAGAAACCCTCACTTTAAACATGAAATATCGTGAAACACTTCACTCTTTTCTGAGAGGAAAAAACTTGAATTCTCACAGGTCTAGTTCAGATTCATCACAAGTTTTGCTGGCTGGCTGAATCCAATTCCTCCAGAAATGCAGGTGTGAATTCCAAAAAAATAGATTTTCTATGTAAAATGTGTGGTGTTTGGTGTTAGAAATGAGTTCAGGCAGCCAGGCTCTCAGCCTTCCATGATTTCCAGCTCCATCTGGGCCTGCATGGGCAATGCCATGCATTTGATACAACTGTGTCTTTTTGAGAGGTTATTTATTTATTTGATGGGGCACTGGAATATTCTGAGTGAACTCACATGTATCAGCTAATGCTGCCTGGGGAAGGAGCAGGGAAAAACCCCTGTGAATTCTTTAATATACCTAAAATATCTGGCACATCTGTATCTGCATGAATTGAAATATTCTAGTTTTGAGGAAGATAACATGTAGCATCTTCATTACTGTTTTAAACAGTATTACGTTCTCCAGAAACATTATCACTAAAAAAAAATTAAAAGTAATTTAGCTGCACTAATATTTAGTTGTTTTCAGCTCTAAATGTTTCATTTCTTGAACTAAAATTTAATTTATTATAAGAAGAACTTTAAACAAGCTAAAATTGCTATTTGCAAAAATAACCACCCTGATTAGATTAAAATCATAATTTCTCAATTTGCTTGTGGAAACATATTAATGTAATGGATTCTGCTCCGCACTGAATGACAGACAGATTGATGTGTCAACAGAGAAAAGAGTTATAACCATCAGCATGTCTCTCATTGTTTGACAGTGATTTACTACTGTCCAAAAGTCTGTTAGCTCAACTTTCAGATTGAGTTATTCCGACTTATTCCGAGGTGTCACCCCTCAGAGACACTGTCTGTCAGCCCCTGCTGCTGCAGGGGACCCCAAAGTCCTGTTGGATCTTCTCCTGTTGTGGGGACTGGCTCCAACTCAGGGTGTAGATTTGGGGATTAGAATATCTCTGTTGTAAACTCAAAGCTGCATTTTTTTTTTTATGATTTCATTTTCAGGTCTGAAAAGGGCACTTTTTAATATTGACTGGAAAATCCTGGTGAATGCCCAAACTCTGTAAAGACAGAAAATTTCTAATACGTGCATGGCCAAGGCAGCAGAGATTGGAGATGCAACATCTGCAAATTATTTAATGAATGGGTAGCCCAGGATTTGATATAGGATTAGAATTTTAACACCTGAACATTAATTCCTGTGCTCCTATATCCCAAAGTGTAGCTCAGGTAATGGGGAAAGCCTTGAGATCTCAAATCCTTGCTGAATCAGCTGGGAGAATCTCCTTTCTTTTCAGCTGTTTCAGAGTCAAAGCATTATTTTTTCTCTGTGCTATCACTGGATTTTCAGAATTTATTGCATGAGAATATTTTCATTTACCATTGATAATTCTGTCTTTCCAATTTTAATTGTGTCTACCTTTATTTATGATGTGATAAAAGAACATGTTGTTGATTTTAATATAAAGAAAAGCTTGTCTTTCATAGTTGGTTAGCTTAATAATCTAATTGATCATCTTTGTCTCTCTTACTAAAATGGCTTGCAAGAAGTGTAGACTGCACTAAAAGGTAAATTTTGCAATATAGCACTTGTCAGAGTAAGGAAGCTGCTTGCCTTCATTCCTAGTGCCATAAAGAAAATAGTGCAAGTACTGGTATCAAACTTTTAAAATTAATAACTTCAAAGCTATTTAAACACCTTCAAAAGAAAACAGTAATTTTGATCAGAATGGACAAGGCTGCAATTCTGTAATTCTGTCTTTGTGTTTTTCTCTATTATTTTGGTAAAATTAATATATCCAGATTAATGGAACACTTCCCAGCCTAGTTTTCCTAGTTCTGTGTGTCTGTGCTTTGTTTTTCCTGAGCTAGGTCTGACCAGCCACCACATTTTTCACATCCCTAGAAAAACCATTGTGTCCTTGGGCCCTTTTTCAGCCAGGTGACTGAATTTTCACAGTAGTTTTCTGTAATCTGTGTTGGCATTAGCAAAGGACATCAGGGACATCCTTATGTCCCTGACTCTCTTGGCTTGAATACGTGCTGATAATTATATTTGAATTGAGAAGTAAATTTAAGGGTTCAATACATACAGAGTTAACAGTGACTTAATTCTTGTTTGCTCTATCACCCTCTGTTGCCTACTCTTAAAAACTTGCTGGTTTTTAATGAAATAATTTGGTATTTGAATGAAGCACATCAAGCCATCATCTAAGTGTCAGTGCTCTGTACACAGAACTTTCAGAGGGGCTGAATAGAATTGGGTGTTTTATTCCTGGAGCACGATGATTTAAGTGATCAGCAACAGTTTATAATTCTGAGCTTAGAAGAAAGTTGGAATAACCATTGAATTCTCAGGGAGGGTAGAGCTGTTGAACGCTTGTCATTAAAAGAACTTTAAAAATAGCAAAATAGTGTATGAAAGTTATGTACATTTGAAATTAATAGTTTATATTTGGAGGGGGAATTGAGAACTGAGTGAAATTTTCCTCAGGTTGCATCCTTTGATCAGAGTCAGGCATTGCACAGCACGAGGAGCAGCGTCCAGCACAGCCCAAAAATCTCTACAGGCTAAAGGGTTGCTTGTTGTCCAAAGTCTCAGCATCAGTTACTGTGACAAATAAAACCTGTTCTGAAGAAGGAATTGCAGTTTTCCCTCACACAGAACTGATTCTATTGTAATTCAGCCACCCCATCTGTCAGAGCAAAATCCAACGTTTACAATAGCACACGTGCCCTGGGCACTGTGCTTCTCCTTTAATGGGCCTCAGTGCTAGAAAAACACTTGTATTATGCTGCAGTTGTCCTAGTAACTCTCAGGGCATTTTATTAAATAATATGCATCATATGAAAATGATTAGGTGATAGCATCATGTTCCAAATTAATGAAATTTTTGGGGAAAATGTGTATAATTTCAGAACAGTGAAGATTCTCAGGCAGCTATGATTGACCATTGAGTTATATTTCAATGAGAAATGTTTCAAACCTTGGGGATTCCCTTCAGTAGCAGCTCAGCTGAGGGACAGGCCCAGGATCACACTGGAGCCTGTAGTGAGGTGACATCAAACCTTTATTTCATTTACCATCTTCATACCACAGTTTATTCAGTTCTAGGGAATAAAAAAATATCTATTCTGGTCTAAAATCTGATGGAATAGGTTTGATTTTTTTTTTCTCTTTGTTTTATGGCTGCTAGATTCGTCAATAATAATGTCAGAATACTGGGCCAGGAGGAAAGAAAAAGAGTTATAAACTCTTATATACCAAATTATACTTTGTGTTGTTAATTTTTATTCTGTGTTAGTTATTCATTCACTCTTGAGTGAATATCACACAAGTGGTAACACTACAGAGGAATTCAGTTATTCTACATCCTTGAACCAAACTGACAAATTTCCAACATA
>WAAG01083292.1:0-13858 GCA_013390105.1 Tichodroma muraria
AAACTAGAAAAGAGCAAGCTGATTGTCTAAGGAATGAATTCCTTATATGTCTTCTATTTTTATGTCCTCCTATTGCATAAACACTACCATGGTTACCTCTTACTCTGTCATGGCTTGACAGTGCTGTCTTTCCTAAACCTTGCTGTTTGTCCTTCTCCACCTTGTCCTTTGTTTCCAGTGGCAGACTGATGAAGAAGAGGATGTTGAGGTATGGTTCTCTGAAAAAGCATGTCATCCCATGTCTCCTGTGTGCTGTGACATCTAATTTCTAACTCAGATAGTATGGACTGCTCAACTCCATCTGCTCACCTGGAACTGTGAACCATGACATATTTCTCATACCTTTTTATCTCAATCATAAGAATACATCTTTACAGTCAGCTTTAGCCATATGCATGCCTTGAATAAGGATATCCTTATCTGAGGCCTTAATAATTTTAAGTTTCCTCATTTCTTTTCCTTACTGTCTGTAATGTACTGCAAAGTATCCCCATTACCCAAAACTTAGTGATCTAAATGTTATGTGGATCATAATTTACCTTGGGATATGGATTGCCAGGATAATTTCATGCTCATTAAGTTGTGTAACCCCACATGGTATTATTTTATGAAGTTTTCTAAAGCATCAGGGTATAAGGATGTTAAGCAAATCCTGACTGTTTGCCTTGCTGTATAAATAGAGAACGAGACACTTCATTCATCATAGAGTTGAGCCATGGAGAAGTTCATGTATCTGTCATAAACTGCTCCTGAAGGTGATGTCCTAGTTATATTCATAAGAAAAGTTTATTGATTTGAGGAGCATTTTTTTTGCAATGCATTTTTTGTTCAGCATTAGAGCTTTCTTAAATTTGCTGAACATAAACAATGTGGCTTAATGCTCACTGTTTCATAGTGCTGGTCATTTTTTCAACAGGCTGGGGTTTGGGCAGCAATTTATGGCAACATCTGAAAATTAAGGAAATGAAATAAAACTTTTGGCTCTAGATCTTCACCCCCAGTGATGGTTTGTGCTTTATAGCTTAGGGGATGGAAAGAAAATTACATGAGTTTGCCTGCTTATGCCAACATGTAACTAACCTGTGTGAACAGGAGCTAACAGTTATGTGACGGCTTGATCCTTTGGAATTTTTTTGGGATTGTTTTGATTACCTAATCAACAACCCACTTTGTACACAAAGCGAGTAGTCCTAATGCAAAAATGGCATGCCCTTTCATAGGAGTTTTTGTCTAATATTTTTCTGTCTCTTAATTTCACATGTGAAACTCTAGCACTTGCATACTTTTCACATCAAAATGTTGCAAGCCAATCTTTTAACAAGAAAACAAACTTCTAACTATCAAAAATAGGTCTCATACTGATATATTTAGCTCAGTGCCTTGTAGGGATTATTGTTTTGCTACTTAGTTAACTTGCTATCTCACCCCAAAAAGTCACTATGTTAAAATAGAATCATCTTATCATTGGTTTCCAGATTATTCACTTTCAATTTGCAGTCTTGACATGGGGACTTGATCAAAGCTCTGAAAGTAGGGCCCTGTCTTTTCTTTCAATTTACCATTCTCTGACAGAAGGGCTTTGCAGGTTTGCGTCCCTTTAACTGACTGGCTTGATATCACCAAGTGAATAATTAATATTGTTTATTATGCAAAGGAAGAAGAGAATGCAGCACTTGTCCTTTCATCTGTGCTGAATTAGAGCAAGAAAGATTAAAAGGAAAAACAAAACATATTTTGGTGTCTGATGCTGGGCTGATATGAGTGAGAGTACTGAGGTTTATTGTTGTCTGTTGATGCCTGTTTGCTGTCAACAGGGCCGGTATTTCCTGCAGTCAGGGCTGTATTTTCAGTGTGCTTTGACCTTTCTGTAGATAAGAGCATAGTGGCGAATACCAGTATCCAAGCCCTTTGGAGGCAGAGTCTGGGAAGGGAGAGCAGCCCAGCGATGCAAGCCCTTCTCCTTAGAAAGTACCCACTTCTGCTGCTCCGACCTGTTCCTAGGTTGTTGTTTTGGTCACTGGTGTTTTGGGGCTGCTGCCTACCCACATTGTGCCCAGCTAATGTAGCTGCTGTTGTTCATGTAGTGGTGGTGACAGGGAAGCAGAGGGCAGACTCCTCAATCTCTTGTAAGGTTTTGTTTCTTCTTCTGACTGCAATTTTTTGTGTTTTGGCCATAAATAATTTGTCTGGGTGCTTTGGGACCAGGGACTTTTTAAGCATTAATGGTAATGTGTATTAAAGTTACTTGTAGATAATTGTGTTTTAGAGCAGTTTGAGAGTTTTCTGTGCAGCAAGGCAGAGAGGCAAGAGGGAAAGGTGTCTCTTCCACTGTCCCCATTTTGCCTTCCTACTGGAAGTTGATTGTACAGATAAAAAAGCAATTTCTTTTTTCTGTTGGGTCTCATGCTGTTCTTCTCAGCATTATGCCTGACCCCAGATCAGGTTCAGTCTGGATCGAAGGTTTCAAAGCAAGTCCTCGCTTTGTACCTATTACTCTCAGACATAAGGTCAAAATTACAAAGCTCGAGCTAATGCATCTGGTTTTCCTCTGACTGTGTCTGCTCCCTGTGCTGTCACCCTGTTTCGGGTTTATTTCTGGTCAGAGTGAATGCTCTGGGCGAGGAACAGCTGCTGCTGGGTTCTTTTGGGAATAGCTGCACTCCTAACCAAGCCGGGGAGGACATTCCTTCCTTGCAATTCGCAGGCGAGCCCCTGGCCTATTGTCCATGCTATTCTCAGTCGAAACAACAAATCCTTTTCCTCCCTCAGTCCGGCAAGTTCTCCAGCAGCTCCCCGCCCTGCCAGAGCCAGCCCCAGGGCCTGCAATACGCTGAGGATGCTGCCGAGCACGAGAACATGAAGGCTGTGCTGAAGACCTGCTCCGTGGGCGGGGACAGCACCATGGCACTCGGCGTCCGCACTCGGAGCAGGGCCAGCCGAGGTAAGCACCGAAATTTCCTCTTGGCCACGTTTCTTATGCTGTAGTAGCCACACAGTGGTCCAAACGTGGGTCATGGCCCCCTTGCTGAGCACTCACAGCTGAAAAGGTGGAAGGAGGAGAACATCTCAGCGGTGTTTTCATTATAGAAGTGATTTGAGGCGTGGGGATGGACAAGAATTTTCCTGAAGTTTCAACACATAGATCACAGCCAGATTAGGGGCGTCAGGAGTGCAAGCCTGCAGAAATTTTCAATTCTTCCTGCACGATGATGGTGACTGCCCACTTAACACCCCAGTTCTTGTTCTCATCATGAAATCAAAATGGGCCATCTGGAGAATCCAGGATGTGGTTTTCTCTTTATTTTCAGTAGAAGCAAGTATAAAGTAGCAATTCAAATGAAAAGACCTTGCGGCATTTTATGAATGACCGGGGAGAGAGTGGGGAGAAAAGGTAGGAAAAAGGTGATACGTCTTTTAACCACCTCCCTGCTAAACTGCAAAGATAATGAGTACTTTCTTTTGTCTTCCCCTCACCACTCCCATACTTGCAATACATGGAAGATGGTTTTGGAGTAAAGATGATGCACCAAAACTCAAGTCTTCATTTCCTTCTCTGGTGTTTCTTCTTCTTCATATCTGGATATCTAACGCTTTCCAGATACCTTTTCTTTGATACAACTAATAGCACATACACAGCATCCAAATCTAAGTCTGTGTGTGTGTAGTTTACTAGGGCTTAAAATC
The DNA here is from genome assembly GCA_013390105.1 of Tichodroma muraria. Taxonomy (NCBI): domain Eukaryota; kingdom Metazoa; phylum Chordata; class Aves; order Passeriformes; family Sittidae; genus Tichodroma; species Tichodroma muraria. Next base: position 3,685 of record WAAG01083292.1, read on the forward strand.
ATGATCCTGGCTAATTCAGAAGTTTCACAGCCCCAGTGCAAGAAGCCAGGCAGCTAACTAAAGTACGAAGCTTAAATAATTCAAACTGCGCTGCAACAAGCTGAGCAGCTGAAGTAATCCACTGAATGCTGATGAGGACAGTGTCCTGATTGTGAGAGTAGCTTGTGTTCCTCAGAAGAACAGCAAAAGCAGAAGATGGGTGAGCCAGACAAGAGCTTATCAGGAGCACTGTTGAATAGAACTGACTGAAAAAGTCAGGAGACGAGGCAGCTGAGTAAAGGCCTAATCAAAGCTGTTTATGGACTTCAGGGATGTGGTATAAAATGGCCTTGTTGGTGATTTCTTAGCTGCTTGCAATTGTACCACATCCACTCTTTTGCAAAGCTTGCTGTCGGTGTTCACACTGCACACTAGGCTTCAAATAATTTAAAACAAAACGCACACAGAACAGTAGCCGGTAATGGAGGAACCCAAAGATGTGTTACACAACGCTCTGAGGAGTAAGGAGTGCCAGAGCCTTGAATTCGGAAACACGGCTCACTTGTTTGTTTGTGGTTTTAACCAAAATTACTTTCAGCTTTTCAGCTTGCCAACAACTCTTCCACTCATAACAGAGCACACAGTCATGCCAGGACACATACAACTCTGTGATAAGAAGGTGAATTCCTCATTGTGAAGGGGACAAGGCATGTCAAACCACACTTTATGCCCTTTTCTTGTCTCCTTTGCACTAGGTTGTGATACAGATGCTCAGAAATTGTTGTGTCTTTCTGTCTATCCATACAAAAGGACCTGTGTTTCCGATTTGAATCAATATCCAAGATGTGCCATGTCTTCTAGTGTCCTTGTAATAGGAGCAGAGAGAAACATGGTCACACAACGCAATCCATCCCAATCCATCCTTGGTTTATAAGCAGCCTCTAGGAGGCATTTGCCAATTGTGTGGTCAAGAGCAAGACACCGAGGCTTAAAGGAATAGAAAGTGTGTATATATTCATATATACATATGTGTGTATATATATACACATATATGTGTGTATATATATGCTGGTGCAGCAAAGAGTCTAGGCTATTGTTTAGAAATATTCTCCATTAGGCAGATTCTTCTTCTTTGAAGAATCTATTTAATATAATAATCTAATCTAATTAATTTTATTAATTAAAGTCGGGATGACTGAGCTGCCTGCTGTAGTTTCCCGAAAAACCCAATTGCAAAACCGAAGTGATGCGAGAGACTTCCTGTCTTCTTTTCCCCGAATTCACTTGCTGGGCTTTTCCAGGCCGTATCGGTTCGTGGAACGCTGGCAACGACGATTCCCCGAACGCAACGGATGACGCCGCGGATGAGATCATGGATCGCATTGTCAAGTCTGCCACCCAAGTGCCAAGTCAGCGAGCGGTGCCTAGAGAGAGGAAGCGGTCACGAGCAAATAGGAAGTCATGTGAGTATAAAGCTATTTAATTGCTGAAAATAAGGGAAGGTGCAAATATTTATGTGTATCGGTGTAGGAACCGGGCCTTTGGTAGGCAGACGTGCATTGGGAGTGGCTTGAGTGTGTGTTGATGATTGGCTTATGTTGCTCTTACTATTGTTTAAACAGTGTTGTATGCAGTGGGTGACTGCCTTCTACAGAACTTGAAATGTCCTTAGCAGAATGAGAAACAGGGTTTATGGTGCTTTATGACAGTACTTATGCGTAACTAGAAAATTTAGATCAGGACCTCAGATGGAGACTGCTTAAAATGCTGTAACCTACTGTGAACTGGCATAAAGATTAATAGTTGTGTCTGTGACTGAACTTATTCGTAAAGCAAAACGTAGTTTGAGATATTTTACCTTTTAAAATCTTTCTCTCTCGTGCTGTATGCTATCTTTCCGCAGCCCTGAAAACAAAATGTCTACTGCTGCTTGGCTGCAAAGTGGTTATAGAGGAGTTTAACTTCCACTGGGAAGAAAAGGTAGCACATTTATAAGGTGGTCTTTCAATGGTGTAGTATGGCCTTGGGGCTGAGCCGCAGCGCTCAAGTTTGAGGAGTTTGGTTTCATGGTTTAGTAAATCCATGAAAAATCCATCCAACATCCAAAAAGTGCGTAAGAGGTGATTAACTTTCTGGGTTTGTTTTATTTTTCCTTGTGCAGAAACTAGTGCAAATACTGTGAGAAGGATAACTACCCAAAGAACGTAATATTTTAGTGTTTAACGTCATTAACCATATATGGCTTTTTGACTACCTTTCCATCCACTTTTTTAGCATTTCTGGGAAGTTAGGACAAAGAGGAGACAACAACAGTGAGTGAAAAATGACACAGATTTTCTTTCTTGTGAAGTTGTTCTAACATAATGGGTGATCAAAAATGTTTGGTATTTGCTATAAACTAGCATGTGCTGAAAGCATATTCACTTTCCCCAACATGCTAAGAAAGGAACTTCTGCATGTGGCAAGAGCAGAGGCAACTTGGACACTCTGGCTGGATGAGCCAGTCTCTAAACAGAGAAAATGAGCTGACACTGGATTGTCTGTCGTACTTTCTGTCATACACCGTGCCTTACCTCTTTCTGGCATCACCTGCTGTACCCACTTCCCCACAGAGTTCCGGTGTTCTGCACGTGCCAACTGCTGCAGTTGGCTTGTGCATATCAAACAGATCTCCTGTATGTTTGCCTATTTACATGCTTTATCCTTATTTCCATGGTTTATCCCATGCTGAAGTATTTCCTCTGTTGGCAACACTGTCTTCATACACTCGTATACCAAAACCTCTTATTCCTAATTTCTGCCAGATACTTTTTTCCCCAAAGAAGGACTTGCTGCAGAAACAACGAAACAGGATAATGATAATAAAAATACTATATATTTTTCAATGGAACTGTCTTTTATACACAGTAAGAACATTAACAGGAATTAAACATTCAGTAAATGTTTAGGCTGGGACTGATTTCCATTGTAATTAATCATGATAGAAACCAGCTCTTGTGCTTGTTTGTTCTTCAAGATCTGGATGAGACTCTTAAGTGGATTAAAAGACAGTTTCAAAACAAACATAAAGTTCAGTAGTTTAATGTCCCTTTTAGCTGACATGTGCAGAAGCATAGAAGGAGAATATCCCTACTGAGCTGTTCCACTCTGATCAATAGTCTATATACCTGGATGATGAATTAATGAAGTAGTTTATCTTTAAAATACGCTCAGCTGGACTGATAATATGACATCTCCAGGAAATGAAGAGAGATCAGCCCTTGCTAATGCATGATGTGAGTTAAATGAGCAGAAGATATTCCAGTTAGAAGCATATAAACATATAAGAAAGTAGTTTTTTAGGCCTATCTCAATGATTTAGACTAGCAGACACTATGATATTTATTACCTGTAGAGCAAAGAGACCCTATTATCTGATAGGTTTGATTCATCACCTTCAATCTTCACACTCCTGTACACATCTTTTGGCTTTCACCATGAGCTTGGTATTCAATCTATTAATGAACATCAAAGAGAAACTCACTTGAAAGGAATTATTTCCCCTGTGCATCCTGTTGCATACATCCCATTGCTTCCAGTGCACAACTGGAAATCTTGTCAGGCTTACCTAGCATTCAGCAGAGATTTTACTGAGCATGAACTGAGATATACTTGGTTTTAGCGAAATCAGAAACCCAAAAGGTCTATATGCAGTTGCACTACAAACATTTGCTGTGGTTTCAGGAGAAGGTTCTCATGGGCAAGGAATTTTTTTCTCATAAAAAAGACAGTGAAATGTGAAGTTAAAAAAATAAAATAAAAAAATACTAATTACCCAAGCCATTTATAGCTAGGGGAAAGCAGAAATAGGTTTATGGAAAATGTTATGTTAAATTCAAGAAATTGTTGCAATGGGAAAATGAGACATCTTGACATGTTCATTTGAAGCATTTTACCTTTTGTGGTTGTTGAGCAGTGTGACCGTATCTGGTATGGAGAGAGCTTGGTTAGGGCATAATGATGTAGAAGACTTGGAAAGCTCAGGGTGATCATCAGAACTATAAAACGGGAGGAGGAATAAGGCAGGGAGTCATCCCACAAAAGACAGATGGAAATGTCTTGTATCTGTTGGTTGAAGATAGGAAGGGTCACTGATAAATCAAGGTATGACTATTAGGAAGGAATTTGTTCACTGGGAGCTGAAGTGAATTACAGAAAACTAAGGTACATGGTAGGTGCATAACTGAGTTCCTGTGATGATTGGGAGAGATTCTGTGCTAGGCCTTTATACAGTGGAAGATTTTCAGGATAAAATTTGTCATTTAGAAGTACAGCAATCAACTGGAAGTCACTGCCTTATGACAGGTGTTCAGTGACCTGCCTACCAGATACGCTAGGGTGGCATTATATCTGAGAAAATAACATTGCAGTTGTATTTGCTCATCAGAAAACCACAGGACTGAATGAACCACAGAAACTGAAATGCTTCTGTCACCCCTCGAGGTAATCGTTCAAAGACAGCTTCAAAGTTTTTGGTTTTTTTTCTCTTCTATTTATATTCTGTGTGTAAAAAAATAAACCCCAGCCACTAGAGATGTCAGTTCAGCGTGTTTTAAAAGCATAAAAATTAAGCATAAAAATTAAGTTGAAAATATACTGTTTCTGTTCTTGCAGTCTGAGGGCAGCTTTTTTTTCTGTGACATTATAAGAAGATGTTCAACTTAACAACAAAATAAAGATAATATAATTAGGATTGTCTGGTTCTCCTGTAAGTTTAGGAAAGCCTTCACAAACGGTGCCATAACAAACAATGAGTGCAAGGGAAAGCTGGGATGAGAAAGTTTTAAGAATCACTCTACTTGATATTCTGAATTTCGAAAAGACTAGCAGTGTCGTCTACAAGATACAGTTTTTTACTTACATATATTTAATTAAAGAGCCTCCCCAAAACTCCATAATAGCAAATAGGAAGATACTACTGTTTTCTTTCTTATCCTGGCTGTCTGTTTAAAGATAGATAGATCCCTTAAGAGAAAATCAATCTTCTCAGGATTAGACTCTTGCTGAGGTGCCATCTCTGTGCTGGTCTCATTGAACTGGGTGGATCTGTCTCAGGAGAATGATACAATTCCTATGAGTCAGCATCAGGAAAAATCATACTCCAGTTATTAAACATGAATAAGCATATGGAAGATATTTGCACTAATTCTGGCATATGCTGGGCAACACTTCTGAATTCTTAGAAGTTGTGAGCAACACTTGTGAATTCCTTAGAAATAAACAGCCCTGTTTGGCTATTTATTTCTAAGGAAGTAGCTCTTCAGTGATGGCTTGACTGTGCAGCACTGTTTGCGTCTAGATCTTCATCTGACCCTGGATGATGAAGTATAGTCTAGGGCCCGGGTGTGACTGGTATCTGATGGCGAGTAGCACAGTGGGGGTTTTGTCAGATGCTGCTGCAGACACTGCATGGGGGTGATGCAAAGTGAGAGGCTTGTTTTCCCACACATTGTTTTATCTCAGAGTGTCTGTGTGTGTGCGCACACTCCTATTTCTCTTAGATCTTATTAAAATTGAAAATCTGCTCTAGATTTGAGTGAGAAAAGAGGGTTTGGAACACATTGAATCACAATTTAATTTAATATTCAAGCAAGATAAGTTGATCAAACTGATTTGTGATGTTTAAAAAAGAGAGAGACATGCTAATGCCTTGTTCTTTTATCAGGCTTTGAAATCATGTGCTAGCCTAATAATACACCCCATGACAGATCCTTGAGGTATGGAAACATCTCAGGGATTTATTGATTTATTTTTCTAATGGCTTGCAGGAAGCAAAAGATACTTGCAAATCATGATGCAGAAATTGGTCTGAGGCACCACTCGAGTAGGTAGAGATAGGAATTGAGTCAAATTTACCTGAATCCTAGATAAGTAAACTCAGGGTTGGTGGATTAAATTTAACCACAGAACATCCTAGGTCAGGTATTTCAGACTGTAAAAGTGAAATAGGAATCAATCTGGTGTCATCAGGTGCTAAAATGCAGGAAAGAGCTCTGCCAAAGGACCAGGCATGGAGACCAGCTTTAGACAAGTTTTAGTATCACTTGCAGTGCTGCTTTGGAATAAACATGTTGTAAGCAAACGAAGTACTACATGGGACAATATTTAAATCCAAAGGAGCATATTTTTTGTTGAGCATTCTTAGGGTATGTTATTTAACTTTTTCTTAATATTTTCTTTGTTATTTTCATTATTTTTCAGTTTCATGTCTCTCCACTTACTTTTTCTGGCTTTGAAAATGTACAGAAGTGCCAAAATACCAGGAGAGAGACTGTTATTCTGGTATTTATAGCCTGACTAAAAGCAGGAGTTAATGGAAATTATACTTCTAAAAAAAAATGAAAACCTTGCAAGAAGAAAGACTGTATATAATGCTTTAAAGGCAAACAACTTTACTTTGAATTTGAAATTAATTATTTAGGATTTGAGTAGCTGGGTCCTATCAGGAGTTAGGGTATGGGGCAGAGTAATCTAGTTAGTGATGCACATTTAGGAACCATTCTTTGCGTTTAGAAAAAGTAAATGTATGATTGATGGTATTCAGTATCAAAGTCTGTTTGTCCCTACACAAAATACTGAACCTTCAAAAGGTCAGTACATGGTTTAAAAATGTAATTTTTAAATGGAAACAGAATGTGAGATAAAGCACTCAGAGCTCTGGCAGCTGGAAGGTTATCTCCATTAGATGCCAAGATAGCTTGAGTCTTGGATGCCTTTTAAGTAATACATTCTTCCATCCTTAGGATGGCAAAATCTTTGCAAAAGTAGGAGAATAAAACTCCGTGACCTACAATAAATTAAAAAAAAAAACCAAAACAACAACAATGAATTTAAATTATTAGTTACAGTTAATGAATTAATAATAAATACAGTTCACTACAGTAAGCTCTAGAAATTGATGTATCTGATCAGGGTGAGGTCTCTGTAGTCCTCTGTCTCATCTATGCCAGAGGCCAACATCAACAGTTGTAGGAGGACAAACAGGAGAGGTAGAATCATAGAAGCACAGAATCATTCAGTTTGGAAAAGACCTCCAAGTTCATCAAGTCCAGCCTTTGACTAAGTACCACCATACCTGCCCTTCTGTTGCATTACTGTTAGCCTTTAGTTGCATAACCCGTAGGACTTACCATGAGTTTTGATATACATTTATTTAAATCTTGAGGCTGAATAGCTGGTTCCATGTTTTCAGTTTTGTCCACAGTAATTGATGGCATACATAGTTGTGATGCTTGATAACCATTTCTAAGTTGGCATGCATTTATTTATAAGTGTTCAATTTCTGCTTTACAATGTGTATTATGGGACTTTTTAATAGTTTTCCTTTAAGATATCTGATTTTGACAAATAGGGGTAGTCTACTTTTTGCATGTTCAAAGGTATAGTACCTGTATATTTTGTTGGCAAAATATTGAAACTCCATGAGTTTCAGACTGTATCTCATACCTCAGGGTGTGTTCAAGAGTGCTTGCATGGTCCTAGCACTGTAGAGGGAACTTGCAAACATCCTGTACAGTTCTACCTCATGTAGCCTTCAAAACAAAAGGGTTTTTGAAGGCTGATTTAAATATCTAGTTTAAAAAATTGCTTGTAAAAGAGGCTTAAATTAATTTTCCACTCACTATTCCATAGGAATCTATGATTCATTTCTAAAATGAGTGTATTCTGATAGTAATTATTTCTTTTGGGGCTCCTATGTACATTCCTTACCTTTATGTTGCATTCCTGTACCACTGTTAGAGATTTTGTGTATTATAGTATTTGCTTAAAACTGGGCAGTATTGTTGTAATACAGCAACTGGAAAAAGAGTGAGAAGTCTTTGCATTGATGTGGGAAGTCGGAATTAAATATGCAATGTATACAAAAACTACCTATCTTTTATCCCTGTTTATTTCACTTCACAGGGAGAAGAGACATGAACACTACACAGACATTCACATGTGCATGTACACTACAACCCAAGCACAAAGGGCGTGGTATAGGAGCAAGGAGAGAACTGCTGCTATGATGGGTGGTCCCAGGTGGTTTTAGAGTAGCTGCCACCTCATGGGACTAAGTGCCTGTCCAGGTGAAGCCAGTGTCCCCCTAGGATATGACAGCATAGTCAGACCATCCTTGTTCTGTGTCTCCAACGTTGGGAGAACCAAATGCAACTTCCCATGGGCTTCTAGACAAGGACTTACAAGTGCTGGGATACCTCTGTCCATCTTTTCTTAGCCAAGTGGCACTTCCTTAATTTCAGGAGAGAGCAAGCTGAAGGTAATGCAGGGGAAAATGGCAGGAGATGAGCAGCTGATAAAGAGCAAGTGCTGTCAGTATCATATGTAGGAAAAAAAGCTGTTCCTTTCCCTGATGACAGCATATTGGCATTGACATTTTCTATATGAATACCATTGTGGTACAGAGTTTTGCTGCTTTTTCAGCTGTAGCTCTACAAGAAGAAGAAATAACTTTGCTCCATTTGTTTGCATCTTACCAGAGATACAAATTGTTGTTTTCACTTTTGCCAGTTTGCCATTCACTGCATCATGTGTAAAATTCATCTATGTTGCCCTCTGATTTCATTTTAATTGATGTGTTTTAAAGGTAAAGGCTTTTGAATTGTCACAGGATTCATTCCCAAAAGTAGGATACCTAGGTTTTAAGTATTTAAAAAAATATGGATAGTTGATTTGCCCACCATTAATCCAAAGTTTATAGGGATATGTATTTTGTTTGCTTTCTCTCGGCATTAAAATAACTCACAAATTTTTCTCTGGTCAGTAATTTGTTCCTTATTTGCATCATCCTTCCTTCCTGAAAGATCACGTCTTTCAACATCCTAGTAAGAACTCGGCGGCAGTGAGTTGCTGGCTGACAAAATCACTGAGTTCTTCTGGAAAGCACTTCATCTGAGAACGAGAGAAGGCAGAGAGGTGCAGCGCGGCTTTTCTCGCTGCCTTTCTTAAGAGCAGCAAACAAACACGACCTCCTGTGTGGCTTTCCAGGGCATGGCGCTGCCACAGCTGCCAAAGGGAGCCCTCTGCTGCCACCAAGCAGATTAGCAGGAGGAGCTGGGAAGGCAGGGATTTGCTTGGACACGAGTGTCAAAAGTGTTTGGAAGGAAGTCTCTCTTAGAAGATGGACGAAACCGTTTCACAAAAAGCTATTTTGCATTTATCTTGCCTCAGCACTATGGCCACGATATAATACATATATACATGTATATGTGTATATATATATACACACACATGCATACATATATATGTGAGTATATATATGGCTTTCTCTAGGCAGAATAACGCCATCTGATCAATGAATTTACAAGATCGTTTTGATCACAGTTATTTTTCATCTGACGGGCTCACAGAGAGGATGCCTTTTACTGTTTTATCCCCCCATGTGGATTCTTAATGGGGATAATTAATTTGCATTCTGCAGAGCCCAGGTGCTCAAGCTTGGTCGCACTCCTCTAACAGGTCACTTCCCAAGAGACATCTCTGTGTTCAAAGCCTGATAGGCCCCTTTGGTGGGTCATTTTAAAATTCCAAATGAAAGGTAAAGGCTGCAGGCCTTAAACCCTTATGTTAGATGATTTACTTTTTGTATCCCATCTCCTGTCTTTTTCCAACCTGTGCATTGTTAATGCATACTCTGGTCTTGAAAATAGTGTACAGTGACTCAGTCATGACTCGCTATATACTCAGTCATGCAGCCTTGGTTGCTGCTGAGCTTTATACTCTTCATGCAGCCTTGGTTGCTGCTGAGCTTTATACTCTTGATGCTTTACCTATTATTAGTGGAATCACTTCTGATGGGTGACGTTAAATGGGAGAAATTAGGAAAGAGGTGGCAGCAGGATTGCTTTTAGTAGTAACTCTTCATAGTGGAATTCATATAAATTAAGGGGATTTTGTCATAGAGGGCTTTCAAGGAAGGAGTTAAATCTTCTTTTCTGCTCTACTGTTGTGACTGTGTAAATGATGATCTGTGAAATACATAAAATTGGAAACTTTAACAGTTTCAACTACAGGTTAAATATTACTTTGAAAATGTGTGTGCTCTTCATGCAGCCCAGGTTCTCTGAAGCAATGTTACTTTTTGCTCTCTATAACATAAGCCACTTGGAGATGAAAAACAAATGTAGCTTTCCTTATGAAGTGCCAGTTTGCCCTT
>WAAG01083292.1:16768-32977 GCA_013390105.1 Tichodroma muraria
TAGTTGATTTGCCCACCATTAATCCAAAGTTTATAGGGATATGTATTTTGTTTGCTTTCTCTCGGCATTAAAATAACTCACAAATTTTTCTCTGGTCAGTAATTTGTTCCTTATTTGCATCATCCTTCCTTCCTGAAAGATCACGTCTTTCAACATCCTAGTAAGAACTCGGCGGCAGTGAGTTGCTGGCTGACAAAATCACTGAGTTCTTCTGGAAAGCACTTCATCTGAGAACGAGAGAAGGCAGAGAGGTGCAGCGCGGCTTTTCTCGCTGCCTTTCTTAAGAGCAGCAAACAAACACGACCTCCTGTGTGGCTTTCCAGGGCATGGCGCTGCCACAGCTGCCAAAGGGAGCCCTCTGCTGCCACCAAGCAGATTAGCAGGAGGAGCTGGGAAGGCAGGGATTTGCTTGGACACGAGTGTCAAAAGTGTTTGGAAGGAAGTCTCTCTTAGAAGATGGACGAAACCGTTTCACAAAAAGCTATTTTGCATTTATCTTGCCTCAGCACTATGGCCACGATATAATACATATATACATGTATATGTGTATATATATATACACACACATGCATACATATATATATGAGTATATATATGGCTTTCTCTAGGCAGAATAACGCCATCTGATCAATGAATTTACAAGATCGTTTTGATCACAGTTATTTTTCATCTGACGGGCTCACAGAGAGGATGCCTTTTACTGTTTTATCCCCCCATGTGGATTCTTAATGGGGATAATTAATTTGCATTCTGCAGAGCCCAGGTGCTCAAGCTTGGTCGCACTCCTCTAACAGGTCACTTCCCAAGAGACATCTCTGTGTTCAAAGCCTGATAGGCCCCTTTGGTGGGTCATTTTAAAATTCCAAATGAAAGGTAAAGGCTGCAGGCCTTAAACCCTTATGTTAGATGATTTACTTTTTGTATCCCATCTCCTGTCTTTTTCCAACCTGTGCATTGTTAATGCATACTCTGGTCTTGAAAATAGTGTACAGTGACTCAGTCATGACTCGCTATATACTCAGTCATGCAGCCTTGGTTGCTGCTGAGCTTTATACTCTTCATGCAGCCTTGGTTGCTGCTGAGCTTTATACTCTTGATGCTTTACCTATTATTAGTGGAATCACTTCTGATGGGTGACGTTAAATGGGAGAAATTAGGAAAGAGGTGGCAGCAGGATTGCTTTTAGTAGTAACTCTTCATAGTGGAATTCATATAAATTAAGGGGATTTTGTCATAGAGGGCTTTCAAGGAAGGAGTTAAATCTTCTTTTCTGCTCTACTGTTGTGACTGTGTAAATGATGATCTGTGAAATACATAAAATTGGAAACTTTAACAGTTTCAACTACAGGTTAAATATTACTTTGAAAATGTGTGTGCTCTTCATGCAGCCCAGGTTCTCTGAAGCAATGTTACTTTTTGCTCTCTATAACATAAGCCACTTGGAGATGAAAAACAAATGTAGCTTTCCTTATGAAGTGCCAGTTTGCCCTTTCCCACTGCTAGACTCCTCTTTATGTCACAGCCACCATAAATTACACCTAGTGGTGGTTGTGACCTACTAAATNTATAATCTGCCCTTCCTTCTGTCCTCACTGTGTAATTTACTGCCACGTGGAATTTTCTTCGTTCCAAATCAGCAACTTGCAGCTGCTTTACCTTTGCATCTGGGACCGAGGGAAAGTTCTTTGGCTGCCACATCTTTGCAGCAGGAATGGCACTCATTCTGTGAGTGCCTGAGCAGGAGAATGGTCACATCTATTCTGCCTTACAAGTGACTCGCTCAAATGCAGACCCACATGCCAAAAGCCATCGCAAATGGCACCAGCCAGACTGATCTTTACTGTTCGTTGAAAAAAAAAAAAAAAAAAGNAAGTGTTGACGGGACTCAAAGCAAAGCTGCAGAATAATAATACATAATAATGTGTTGGTTCCAAGAGCTTTCTATGTGGCTGACCCAGACAAAGACCACATTTCAGTTGTCTGTACTTCTTCAGAGAAGTGTGTGATATACTCCAAAAATTCATCTACAAATCTCTGTAAGAAAATCGCTACACATAATCTATATAGTATTATAAAGTATTATAANAGATAATTAAATTCTCTGACAAAGCTATGCTTCAGGAATTACTCTTTTGTAAAACTTTTCCAGCATAGTGAGAGGGCTGTGTATCTCTGTAGATTTTGACCCAACAGGCAGAGTCTAATTCACTGAGTTCATCATAAGCACACTGCATTCTGCCAGAATATCAAATAGAATTCTAGATTTCATGATTAACAAAGAAAATCATACCCTCTAACCCCAGAAAAACAACATTTTGTTTCTTGGTTATGGGATCTCAGCAGGCTTTACTTGTGACAAGAGTAAAATTTATTTTCTCTCTATGCTATGTTTCTTTAGCAAATGTTTTAAAAATTGCTTGAAGAACCTAAAAGGTCATTTGAAAGTCTTATTTTTATTGTCACTGCCTCCAAAACACATTCCATAACTCAGTTTAATGAGATCTGCAGCAGTCCAAGAGTTTTACAAGCCAAGATATTATGTCTAGTCCAGTTAGAGACATGACAAAGTTCAATGAAGCAGGGAGAGTGAAGACCTAGGTTGAGAAATGTAATTTTGCATTGTCTATAAAACATAGAAGGAAAATATGTCTCTGCATTCAGTTTTGATGACGGAGCATGTTCATAACCTAAGGCAGAGGAACCCCCTACCAAGCTTTGTGAGGAAATAGACAAATAACTGAGGACATCTGTGTAACAGAATTTCAAGACAAGGTTCACCCACCTCACACAGCAGTTTTTGCTCCTGTAGATAACTCAGCTTTCTCCTGGTTGCATCACCCAACAAGCCTCCCTATTTAACAAGTCAGTGCAGAGAATAGTGGGGCTGGAACTTGTGTTACCATGTATGCTGCACCCATCCACTGTATCTTCAGATGAGGAAATGTACTGTTATTTGTGCAATTTAGATGCATATTTTAGATGCATATAATATTTGTACATATTAGATGCAATTTTTATGTAAAGAGACCCTTTACTAGACTACTTTCATCTCCCTAAGTACATAATATTTCAAATAGTAAGTGGCTTCATTTGTGTCAGACTGGCCTGTTGCATTATAGGGTTAAGAATTCCCTTATTTGAGTCTGGATCATGGTTCTGTCAGCTGTTATCCTTCCAGTTGCCTGTTGATGGTGGACAGCTTTAATCTTGCCAGTAGCCACAGTATATTGCAGTATTTGGCCCCATTAGTTTATACAAGTCAACAGCCATCAGTTTTTATGGGAATCATTCTGTCACTGAAAATATTCCTCACATCTTTGCTTTTTATTATTTTCTTGACAATCTCATTCTGACCACCAAAGTTCTGCATTGGTTGGAGCTCTTTTTTCCTCTTTTTAAATTTTTTCCTGCTGGAAATTTCCTGCTTAATACCTTAAATCACTGTAATATTTTAAACCCTAGTTATCATTCTCTGTATTAAAGGAGAGCTAAGTTAGAACCGAGGGATGTTATGTTTAATTATAACTGCGTATGTCCCAACAATTCACTGAGTATTGTCATTCCTACTTGTTTTGCATTGGCACAAAAAAAAGAAGTGTGGGGTTGGTCTCCAGACTTCTTGTGTGAATCATACAGCAAACCCAGAATAGGGAACTCATCTTTACCCCCTGCTAAATGCAGTATTTCTTTGCTTCAGTCATCAAAGGGTTAATACAAAAGGATGTCAGTCTAATACTTTAGTATGTTTGATAGGTAGGCATCCGGAGATTCAGAGACTTACCTTGTTTAACATAAAGAAGACTACTTGTTTTTCCATGAAGATGGTTTCTACCATGGTATTTTAACTCCTAATTACGGTTTCTGAATATAAACTCCTATAGTTTTCTTCAAAGAAACCTATATGTTATTGTAGATCCGTTTGACTTTTCCTGGTAAACCAGTAATTCTCTTACTCAGGCTAATGGAGGAATTTAAAAAACTGTGTTCTGCTTGGTAGAAGTTACAGAGGCACTCATTTTCCTTTCAGTTGTTAGTTAGACTGAGTCTCAGCTGAACTATTAGTGCAGTAGCAATTGTACTGACCTAATGAAGGTTGTTCTAGATTTATCTTATCATAAATAAGAGCAGAATTTAGCTTAGTCCAATACCTAACCAGTGTTAGCAGAGTACATCAGTTCAGTGAAATGTTTACAAATAGGAATAACAGTTTGTTCTCTTCCTGTCTCACAAGAAAAAATAGCTTTGTTTTATGGTAGCTGTTGTGTTCAGTTTGAAAATGTGAGTGAGTGTGGTCTGAGAGAGTCGGGGATATGTGTGACAGCAGTCCTGGATGCATTTGGTTTGACGCTTCCGCAGAAGTGTCTAAAATGTGGAAATTCGTTCCACATTTGGTTTTCCAGTTCACTTTTGCATCAGTGGGAAGACGTGACCACCCTGGGAAAAGTTTGGTCCCCTGTATTTTTTAGCATGGCGCTATTGTCTGGTGGCCAAACAAGCTACGATCCATGTTTGGCTGTTGATGAAGGGGCGAAGCAAAAAAGCATTCAGGAGAGAGGCAGTGCAGGCAGCTTAGCAGGTGAAACAGGGAAGTCTTTGGGTTTAGTATGACAGAAATATTTCTGCTGCAGCTTTCTTGGATTTTTTTCTTCCACTCCTGATACAGTTCATTTTGATACAGAAGTAAGCATTGAGTGATTCACTGAGACCTTAAGATACTAAGGTATTCCACAGCATATGTCTAGAAATTTACACTTGCCACTGTGGACATTTTGGATATCAAATCTGAGAAGCCAGAAAGAGTGCCAGTGATGAGAACTGACTCAAAAGTCCTGTAGGGTATTCTTCACCAAGGAGATTAGAGCATTTTCTGAAGTTTATTTCTTTCCTGGTAGTACTTTTTTGGTCTTTCTTAAATTTAGCTTTGTCAGTTTCATTTAACCTGCAGTGCTTTAAGCTAAGTATTGGTAAACTTGGGAGATGTTGCTGATCAGTATTGTTGGAAAAACTGGGTATTCTAAAAGGCTGTCATGCAGACCCCTGGTGGTGTTTAATAATACAAATAATCTAGGAGAAAGGAGTAAGCTTTGAAAAAGTTTTCAAGTAAGGGTTTGGTAATGGTGGAACTAGAAATGTGGCATTCCCAGCTCATTTGATTAACCTTAATAACTGATGAGACTGGTTTGACAGTCAAACACAGATCCCATTCATTCAACCTGCATGGTATCAAATGGTCAGTTATACCATAATCTTCCTTTATCTTATCCACTTGTTTTCTATGCCAATCCATTCCCTTCTCTCACTCCTGCTCAACCCTTTGAGTGTGACCACCCAGTTTCAGTTACATGGACTGAATATCTCAGTAAATGAGAGATCTTAATTGTGCTAAATGATGCAAGAACTCCTTGACCACTCTTTGCAATTGGTTTCTCTAAGATTAGTTTCCTCTAGAGTTCACTGTTTCAAGGCTCCAAATATATTCTGTTCAATATTAAGTCACTGTTTATGCTTTGCATGCAGCTTTAATTTCTCAATGTGCATTTTGCATTTGAGAAACAGTAAAGTGTGAACACCTCACTTGTGTCTTGAATTAAAGCCCATCCACCTGAAAATCACAGCACTAGTAAAGCTAGGAGGACACTGATGCTTAGTGTGTGCAGTCACACTTGTTTCTGAATAAAAAAGGCAATCACAAATTTTAAAACTCTTGTGAGGGCTAGGGTTCAGAACACTCTATGGAAAGTTGCAAAACAAGATTTTGGCTTAGATTTATCATTTAAATTCAGCTAAAATGCTGCAGGCTACCGATAGCAAAGATGACACAAATGGCGCTAGGATGGGGGAAAATTACAGAAGAAAGGGGAGCATGTATGAAAACAGTAGTTTTAATGATTTTAATCAACTATAGTCATGTTTATAGTCTTTTAACTTTGGGAGGGGAGGGTTTTACAGATTTAAAGAGTCTTAAAGGATTTAATAGTGATAAATTCAATAGATCCCTATAAAAATCCCAAAGCTGTTTTTAAAAATTCTTATGAAATTATAAAATACTAGGGCAGATGATACTTTCTATGGACTGAAAATCAACTGATACAATTTCAGAGAAAAAAAAAAAGTCTTAAAAAGCTGGGGTATTTTTCCTTAAAACTTTTTGTTGACTAGATGTCAAACAACAAATGTATTCTTGCCTGACTTTTTGGAGTTGCTCTTGATGCTCCCATGAATTTGCCATAGGGCATTACTCAGTGTTTGTGAACTTGAGGCCCTAAATAGATAGAAACTTTTGATTTGATTGAGCTTGCATGTTAACAGGGGGTTTTGCATCTGAAAGTCTCGTGTAATCATTGATTCTAATTGTTCTCATTTTCTTTGTTGTTTTTTGTTTGGTTTGGTTTGGTTTGGTTTTTATTGGTTTTGTCTGCTTTCGGAACTCATGACTGTGCAGTGAGAAGGACACTAAAGAGTGGGCTAACACCAGAAGAAGCCAAAGCACTGGGCCTCATCAGCACTTCTGAGATGCAGGTTTGACATCCCAGAGGTGGCGACAAGAAGAGCCGTTCACCTGAAGCACACGGGCTGACAACCCTTCAGCGTGGCTTTGAACTGCCAGCCTCCTCTGCTGCTCCCAACATCCTATCTCTGTTAGTTCAATTTTAATAAGCAACAAAAAGCAAAACCCCACATCCCAGGCAGAAGAAGGGTGTGCCACAGCTCAGCATGACATCCACATGGTAACTGAGGAAGCATTTGAGTGTTCCTAAGTGAAAGCACATGGCTTCTTCTTCTCATGGTGTGTTGCAGTGGGTAGGAGGGGGCTCTCTGAGTTACCTGTCATTATGTGAGCTGTGTTTACGTTGGCTTTCCTTGTGCCCTGTTTTAGTCATTATAAATGTGTGGCGTTTTGTCAATGCAAGGAACAGTCCTTAAAGAGGCAAAATAACTCCTGTTGCAGCAACCCAAATTTTCCTCAAGCAGATTCATTAAGCAAAGATGCACAGTCTGTGCAACCCTGTGGTTTGTTGGGTTTTTTATTATTTTGCCACCAAAGAATGTAAAAATGTATGTGTACCTTTGTATATGTACAGAATGAATGTGTGGACATGTGTGCATGTGCTGTACATATGCAGTCATGGTGTGAAGTCATGCTTTTGCTGAAGCCAGCTGGACCATGATTTTCACTGTGGGGCCTTACTGTTCCACCTGGACAGGAGGAAAAGAATGTCTTTTTTGCAGGAACTCAGTGTTGTTCAGTGTGATTCACCCTGTGGGGCAGGCCATGGCCTGCAATACAAGCGGAGAGTTTAGGATCCTGAATTCATGTGCATTAATGCACACTCATACTGTACATAGCAGCATGCACACAGAGGAGAGAGCAGAGTTCCTCCCTCTTGTTGAGCTATGGTTGTAATCTGCATTCGTACAGTTTCGGAGAGATCTACGTCAACAATTTTGCATACTCGATAAATGCATTTGGATGCTAAGATCAAGAAGTTTTGTTCACTTGCCTGTGCCCTTCATGCTGCTTTTCTCTGCTGCAAGATAATGTGGTGATTTTATTTCAATTTAATGAATCCGAATATGAAATAGCCCTGCTAAAAAGCCTGCTGTGTTTTTGCTGTTCTTTACTGGTTTTCTGTGATTATCCTTGATACAAATGGAGTGGGTACCACAGTAAACAACTCCAATATATTTGCCCTTATCTCACAGTTTTATAACTGACTTTTATAATTGCCCTCAGCATGTTTGAAGAACCTTTAGTCAACTCATCTGCCTTTAAGTGAAGGACATATACAGCAGTGAAGATGAATTGAACAGTCACCCCAGCCAGTGCTGAAGTATTTTGAAGAGAACTGCTAACAACAATAACAAAAAAGGGAACTTTTTAAGCAAAAGTCTGTATATGGCCAACAGATCCTCAAGGATGCACAACATTGTCTCTTTCCATTGCCTTAGTCTCTAAGATTATGGGTATGTCTGCACAGCAGTAACAGCTGGGACTTTCTTCAAGCTGGTTGACTGAGGAACTGCAGCAGTTTAGTCATGGTAACAGTTTGATTTTGGCTGCAAAACACACTTGGAAAATAGAGTTAAATAATAGTCTATGCTGGGGTCCTAATGCCATAGCTGTCTTGCTTCTGGCACCCAGGCTAGGTCAGGTACTTCAAGTTATTCTACTCTGCTCTCTTTAAGGACAGGATAATCACTGAAGATTGTTCAAGAGAGTTGAACCAAACAAACCTTTGAAACCATGGTCTTCTATCACATTGCATTGAGCACAGCATCCAAGTGATGACGGAGCCAGGTAGCTGACAGCACTGCAGCGAGACCTGTGGCTAAACATCCTACCTATGCTTTCCACCCTCTTGACTGTAACATTTCATTCTTTATCTGCCAATGCCTTGGATCTCCCATGGAATAAAAAGTCACTAATGAGCAATGGTTCAGCACTGAATTTGATGTGGTTCTCCCCTCAATTTGTTAAAAAGCCAATTTTACAAGTCGACAGAAGGCAGTAGTTGGGTAATCAGTACAATATGTTGTGTATTTGAAGGCTGTGGAAAGAAGCTGGTTAGGAAACAGAAGTGGCATATAACTAATTTCACTGTAAAATAGGGCAAGACAAGACCTATGAGCATCTGGATTTTAAAGTGGATCTTTATGTGCTGCTCACCGCTATGGGCTTTTTAAATCTTGCTTAAGGATGCTTAGGACAAAGAACTGAAGGTAATGGAGGTTCGTGGAGGTGTTTGAAGTCTGAAACAAGAGGAAGACACCCTGAATGTAATGGTCATGTTGGAGAGAGAAAATCAAACAAGCCTTTAAAAAGTAATATTTTAATTAAAATATATTGACTGTGAAAAATTGATGACCACTTGGCTGTTGGTGGCCACTTTCTAACGGGGAACAAATTTGTGAAATTTGTGTTTCATTTAAGCATAGTACAGCATCTGTCTCTGAAACATAACGTAGCTGATGAATTACTAATAGTTGGGCATATGTATTTCCCAAATTGTGCAAAAACTTTATATGCTCCTTATCCAGGAGAACGTTAAATATAGGGAATAATATAGGTTGGAATAATAAGTTCAGTGGGAAAAAAAAGATGTTTTTTTTCAGATTCTCTGGATGTGTCTTACATGTGAAGCAGATTCTTCATTTTCTGTTCTTCTATGGCATTTGTTTTTCTGTTTGTGCTCTCTATGTGAAAAACTGATAGCAACTTTTCTAGAATAACTTGGTCTTGTTTATGCACTAGTATACAGTCAGATAAATTCCACTGTCCTCAGCATTTATTACAAGAAGATCATCAGACATAGTGTAGCACAGTAACTATGGGAGAGATTTCCATTTTGGTTCCTGATAAAAATGTCCGACTCATCTCTAAGTTGGCAGCATTTCCTCCAGAGTCTGCCAGCATGTCCTGACTGTGGGAATAACATTTGTTCCCCTTCATCTAACTAGTGGATGAAGTGGAGGAACTCATTCTATCTGTATGCCTCTCTCTGTCTAGTGAGGTTGCAACCTTCAGGTTTTGAGCTGCTGCCTGCCCTTCCATCATTGGAAGAGCCCACCATAAGGATGTAACACTGGTCTTAAGACAAGTTTTGTGTGAGATATGGATTGGTTTCTATATAAAATATAGAAGTCTTGGATACACAGTGTAGTAACACATGTTCCCATTTCTCACTCAGAGATCCATGAAGGCTGTTTTTAAACACTTGCAGGCATAATAACTACCTCTCTTCCCTTTCCGATAGATACAGTCAGCTGCAAATGCAGTGCCCAGAGCACTGTGTCTGACTGCCACCATAATGCCTTCCTGATCTGGATGCTGAGGTAAACTTTAGCACATGAAATAACCTCCAAAGGGAAGCTATCCTAATTTTCTTTCATCTCACTTGATGTTTAAAAGCAGACTGCATGCAAATACTTTCTATAATCTCACTCCCAAGTGGAGATAATGCTCAGTTGCAGTTGCATGGTTGCAGTGAAGAAACCCCCAAGGAATGTTTGTGTGCCACACTCAAGAGTAAAAGATCCCTCACAAAAGTTAAATTCGTCATTCTTCACCTTTCAGTCAGACCAGGCACCAGGCTCATGGATTCCAGATATTTTATAGCCCCTTGGCTGCTATGTATGACCTTTCTGTTTGATAGCTCCTTGTCCATAATCCAAAATCAACAAAAAAAATGATGGTTTAATGAGGGTATTTCTTTCACCCTTAAATACTGGAAGCAGCTTCAAACATGGTTTTAAAAATATTTTTTCTCTTTTGACACCCTTTTTAGTGAATCTCTGCAGCGGTTGATTCTGTCTGCAAAATAAGGCATCAGTTTTGTAGATAGACAAGATTTTGGCTTTAGCGTAATAGATAATCACATGTGAATATCAAGATATGAGCTATTGTCCTAATTTAACAGAAATTTTGAGTCTGTCTTGATGTGAGTGAACAGCAAGGGCCTCCCATAAGGTTCTGCAGGACAGCACCTTAAATCCCTGGTGTGCTGTGCTCTAAATGTACCCTGACCAACACTAAAAGCTGTTGAGAGGTTACATTTGAGGACTTCGACGACCACCGCAACCCCGAGGGGCACAATGCCATTGTAGGTGCAACAAATGGTTCCTTTTGTCAGGCATCTGCCCTGCAGCAGCCTCCCTGGGATGTAACCACAGCAAGCAGCTGTGTCCACAGCAAAGTCCAAAATGCTTTGAAAGCCATGTGGCTGATGGCAGCAGTCTGCGTTCAGCTTCACTGTGCAGCTGTGGTTATTGCAATACTTTGATTTCACTGAGATGAAATGGGAACAAGGTGCCAGCCCACCAGCTTCACATCCTTCATGCTTCCACTGCAGCTCACAGACAGGAGCACGCACTGCCTGCCTCTCCAAAGGATGCACGGGGACATGGTGTTAGGCAGAAGCAGGAGCATATTCCTCTCTCCTTTTCACTTCTGCAGTTCACTGCACGTGTTCCAATCCTCCCGTTTCCTTCAAGGCGGGCTGAGTGCGCACTGCTGGGCAGCCTGACCCTGGGGCACAGGGGGATGGTGGCTCTGTGCGTGCAGCAGCAGGACACAAGAAACACTTGTCTAAGCTGGAAGGGATGCAACTGCTAATGTTCCTCTGGAGGAAAAACTGCCGGGTACTTACAGGCTCTGAAAGAAAATAAACTGAAGTGGTATTGAATAAGAAAATGTTTGGTTGTAGGCAACCATTGAAAACCGTTCACAAACATTTGAACAGCATGTAAGGCCCACCTTCCTTTGCTTCAGCTGGGGCAGCAACTGGCTCAATTGGCATTTCAGATGTGACCCCAAGAAGTTTTTGGCAAGCAGTTCAGTAGCTACAAGGAGTTTCAGAGATTTATAGTTTGATGTTTATGCAAAAAGAAAAAAAATCTAATTAAGTCCATTTCACATTGAGTGGCAGATAGAGATATATTTTGTTTAATTGCTATCTAATACAGAGGCTTCTGTGAAAGAAAAGGTTTATTTGTACCATTGGATACATTTCTCCTTTTTAAAGACTGTCTTTGCGCGTATAGTGTCCTTTTTTTTTGTGAGCTGGGTATTGTAAAAAAATGTAAAGTAGAAGAGGACTGTTTCTTAGATGAAGGAGAAATACTGTAAAATTGTGTAAATGTCACTACTCATGTTTTTCCATGTTCAGTGTAGCATAGTGTAAAATAGACTCTCCAGCAGTGTTATTCTGTGAATTGTAATTTAAAAAACAAGCCATGCATGGTCAGAGATATTATCTACAGGTCCTTTTGGTTGAGTTTTTGGGTTTGTTTGTTGTTTTCTCATTTTAGGTGAATTCATTCTATGTTAAATTTAATTGACCATGAAAATGCATTTTTGTTTCTGTTTTATTTCATAAAGAACTTGAATTACTCTTTTAAGATTTTATTACGCACGAAGCTCACCTACCATTTGTATTGATCCTTCAGAAGCTGTGTCACGTTTAGTATAAACTAGGGGGGATTTTATTTTTATCTGCCTCTTCTCCCCCCACTCTTCCCACTTTACTGTCTGGAAAGATCCAATCACACCTTTTTCTTTTTTTTTTTTTTCTGTGCCATGCAGGGTCAATATGGAAAACTGACCACAGACCAGTGTCCAAAATTTCTTGATATAAGTAGTTAAAAAGCTCACCTCTACAGCGTTATGTAAACACATCTTGCAATAAAGCTTTATAAAGCACCGACTGGGCTGGTTCTGGTTTTGTTGATGAAGTCAATTGCGGGAGCTTGGGTGGAAAATGGATGGGAAGGGGGATCATTAATTGTTTTTTCCTCATATCCTCCATGTATCTGCAGTGCCATCATGTGGACATCAAAACAGCTGCCATTAAGCCATCTAGGTGGCCTGATCATAAAAAGCTGATCTTTTACACCTAGTTCCACAGTTTGAGCCTAATTCCTATTCTTGAGTGAAGAAAGTGAAAATGCGTCTCTGGTTCTCCAGGCTTTCAGTACTCCAGCCCTACAAATCCTCACTTAAACATATGTGGCACTGCCTTCAGCTTGGAGTTGGTTCCTGCCTAAAAAATATTCCGTGCACAGAGCACCCAGCGTAAAGGTATGAGATCTACAGAAGCAAACATCAGTAAGATGGAAGACAGCCTTTATGAGGGGAAGCTTTTCACGTTGCTTCTGCTTCAGGATGTGAAACACTGTCCCTGCCAGAGCTTCAGAGCTGTAAAGGTGGCCTGTAAAGAAGACTTGCCTTTAACTTGGCTGAAATACATTTCATGCATCATTGTGGAATGTATTTTTCTGATGGCTGCCTATGAGCATGTCTGGAGAGGCAGTGGTCTTGCAGTTTTTTCTCTTTGCTGGTCTCTGATGCTTTCTTTTACTGCTATTTCCCAGCACTTGAGGGAGAGTGTGTTGACAAACAGGGCATCCCTGCCCCTACGGAAGGTGAGCTGAGCTCTGCCCATGGGTTCAATGACTACAGTGACAAGGGGGTCAAAGTGACATGTAGGAACTCAAAATGCTCAGACTTCCACTGCTAGTTCTGGGAAAAAGCGAATCATGATTGCTCTTTTGAGTCGCACATGTAATGAGGTCAAAATACCTTATTTAAAGACAGCTGCACATGTTCATAGCAGCACCCTGGAAAATAAAGTAGTTTGACAGAGAGTCTGAGAGAGAATTTTCACCTGTGGTTTCTGAGATTGTAGGAGCTGATATACAAAGCTAGGTATGTAAGCCTTCCTCCTTTTTAATTGTTTTTTAAAGTTATTTCAAATAAAAAAGGTGCTTTTTGGGATATGGCTGCATCCCTGAAAGAGCTGCTTAGCATTCCAGATGCACTGGTGTAAAGTCTAGAGGATGAAAGGCTACTAGCCAGAAATGTGGTAATGCTTTTTAAAATAAATATATAAACCAAGTTTATTGGCCAGACACTTTTCTTTTCTATCACAGCATATCCATTAGCAGTTCTAAATTCCAGATGTGCAGTGACAATGCGTACATATATTTTTCAGACCCGGTGCCCAGTCAGAACTTATATGTTGTCACAGAGAAGTCTCTGGCCTGTAGTCAGGGAACGAGTAAGTATGCAGATTATCCATTGCAGAGCTGCATGCCTTGGTTTATAAACCCTTCAGAATAGTTTGAGAACACACAAATAAAGAAAAAATAAATAAATATTTTTTTCCTATCATAACTTCTCCAAGTTCTCTGATAGGAATGCAGTTTGGAAAAGGGAGAGGGCTGTTCTCAAAGCTTCACCTCTTGCAGTTTCTTTGCAGGAAATGAAGAATGATGCATGTATTGGCATCTCTCTGATGAGATGGACTTCTGCTGGGAAATCCCAAAAGGAACACAGCCTCTGTGAAGTGCCATGCCAGTGAGGGCCTCTCCACAGCTTTTCCTGAGTGAATTTTGAGTAGGAGCAGGACTCACACATCTGAGGAGGTATTCTGCTCAGTTTCCAAGATTCAGAGTCCAGTTCTCTCCGACACCAGGCTCTCTCTCCCACTGCTCCACCAAGCTTGCTCTCTTGAGCCAATTCCAGAGCCTGTAATTTGTTATGTAGCTGCAAAACACTGTGGAGCATGTCACTGTATAAAAGATGTGTACCGGCACTGAGGAGGGTGAGACTCTTTCAGTGTCCCAGGACACATCCCTGGCCATATCTTGCTCTGATATTAGTGCTATAATGAGCAGAAATGCTTTAAGCATATGCCAAAATCTTGCAAATAAGTTTGTAGCCCTCTCTTGATGAGTGCTCAGATCTTTCTGCCTAGAAAATAGACAAAATTACTAGTCTTGACTTTTGTATGTCTTTTCCTTTCTTTGTCCTGTACTTAATACAAGAGGAACAGTAGATAAGCAACAAAGAAAATTAACAGTCTGTGAAATCCACGACACTTAAAACTGGACAAACTTGAAGGCAAAGGTGTGTCAAAGCCATGTCATAGCCTCCAGTTCTACTCATTCCATCTGAAGGCAACATTAGCCAAGCCTGTATTGGAAGAGCTCTGCATTTGCTTTACAGTGGTGGTTTGAAGTCTTATCCCTGGTACAGAGAGCACAAAGCTCTGCCAGAACCTGGCAGGGCTCAGGTGAGGCGCCAGCAGGTGACAAAGGGTCTGGAGTAGATCCAGCTCTGGAGTATAGCCACCACTGTAAAGGCATGCACCATGACTGCCTCGTGGGTGTAAATATGTGTACTACAGACCTTGGAGTAACCTGTGAAAACACATTTCTCCCAGGAATCTGAAAGCTACAGCAGGGTAAAAATTCTCCTTTTTAATAAAGCAATGAAATACTGAGACTCTTGAACAAGATCTCAAAAAAATTAATCCTCCTTCCATCATTGTCCAGGCTTCCTATAAATATGCACTGGGAGGCTTAAATAATCTTGGCAAGATATAGCAAAGGAAAATTATTGTTAAAAAGAGGCCCTGGATATTGTTTCAACAAACTTTTTCCTCACATAAACTTACGGAAAATTATTGACCTCATAGCAAAGTCAAGAAAAAAGAAACCCTTGTAAAATGGCAAAATACCTATTTGAACATGGACTAGACTGCCTTCACATAGGTCTGTCTGGAACACCTCCCAGATGTACTGCATTAATTATGGGGAGCAATGGCTGCGCAGGTTAATAAAAAAAAATCTAAATAATCTCTGTATCAACAGTTCTGATCTAAATAGAAGTTGCTGTGAGTATAATGATAAGTAAAGTATATTGAAAATCAGGCAGTAGTGACCAAAGCCAAATTAAAATTTGATGATATTGGCTCTGTGAGCAGTGGAAAGTGCCTGATGGACTTCAGCAAGCCTGAATCAAGCCCCTAAAGATAACTATTAGAATGTTAAACTAGACGAAAAATGGAATTTCTTCTCTGACAAAAAAGGCCCTAAATCATTTTAACCTCATCGGTTACACTGGGGAATTCTCTTTCAAGAATGGACAGTACACCATAGCCTGANAATTCTCTTTCAAGAATGGACAGTACACCATAGCCTGAAAACCAAGAGTGAATCCTTGTTTCCAGAGAAATTATCTCAGATGTGTTTGGGTTACAAACATGTGGGACAAAACACAGTTAGCATCCAAAATTATATAGTCTGGAAATTCTACATCTTTTTAGAAGCCAAAAGACTGCAAAGTCTGAAAACAAAATAATCTGAAGCAGTCAGTTGCAATTTTTATTTTTTTTACTATGGAATGTGACAACCATTAAATTTCCTTGTAGGAAAATAAAATTTCAGTAGAAACTCTATTACTGTTACAAAATTTTACTATTTCTTTACAGAAAGACACTGGTAGACAGGTTAATAGAAACTAATAAGTTTAAGTTTAAGGCTGGTCTCAAGAACGCTAAGAAGTTTCTTGCCAGCCAGTTTTGCTTGATGTAAATAATTCTCCAAATCTGTTTTCTCCATTTTTTTTTTAGCAAAGCTAACTTCCACCATCTTTTTTTACTTTTCTATGATAGGAATGACTTAGTTGGCACAGATAATGATCAGCTAATTGCTTATTATTTGATAATATCATATGAGTCTTTCTAGAAGTAATCAGAGGATTCATGAAGTTGTGATTGCTTGATATTAGTTAATCCGAGAGTGGACCTTACACTATGGTATGTAACAGATAAATATCCATATTTTCAAATACCTCTTAACAGTATTATATAATTTATGCTTATGTCACACCACAAGTGGATTTTTGAATATGCAAGTGGATTCTAT
>WAAG01083380.1:257-11489 GCA_013390105.1 Tichodroma muraria
TTTACTACATCTGAATATTGCATAAGCTGTGAAGGAGGAGACTTACAATAGTATCAGTGAGCAATTAGCAGGGAAAAGGAGTAGGGAGGATGTGGTGTGCAAAGCACTGCTTCCTGCTGAATTTAACCCAGGCTCTGCTTTTGCCTTTCTTCAGTAAAAAAAATAAGAAAAAACATGTAGAGATCACCCTTGCAGCCTGCGTATTTGAAAAGCCATAAGGAGAAGAATTTGTCAAGGAAATCTTAATTGGCAGCATGGAGAGTCC
Organism: Tichodroma muraria; assembly: GCA_013390105.1. NCBI lineage: Eukaryota > Metazoa > Chordata > Aves > Passeriformes > Sittidae > Tichodroma > Tichodroma muraria. The sequence goes on from WAAG01083380.1 coordinate 523, forward strand.
TCTTTCCAAATATGCTGTTAAGCTCCTGACAGCAATAGTGAGAAAGAAACAGGGGTGGGAAGGGAAGGAGCAGAGAGGAGGTATTTCGGTAGTTGGGAAGGTGTGTTTTCTAATGAGGTCAAAAAGTAGATTGAGTGTTTGCTGTAGTGTACTTCATCAGCTTTACAGGTCAATATCTCCCTGTATCTAAGGACTCTCAAATTCTTCTGGAAGAACATTATTTCTCCCTTTGGAGGTGCCATGTAGGAGATCTCTGGTGGTATTCTTTTCTGCTGTGGTATAATTACTCTGTTTTTTTATGGTGCTGTACAGAGAGGTTTGAGATGCATGCATGGCTGAAATCTGGAACAAAAGAAAGAGGTTGGAATGGCAGCTGTGAACGGTTCAGACCTGTATCCATGAGCTGCAGCAAAGGGCTTCAAAGAGGCAATAAGGATCACACTCTCCTGGGAGCCCCGGGTTGGATCTTACTCCTGTGATGGATGTGCCTGTGAGCAGGCAGATGGGCACCATAAATAACTCCCATGTCACAGGCACAGCTCCTGGAGGCAGCGATAGCGGGAAAGTTGCGCTTTTCCTGCATTTCTATTTCACTTCTGCTTTCCCCGCTGAGGTTGATTCATTCCGCTGCAGTTTCAAACAGATGCATTAGATCCTTTTAGGCTGAGTTTTGAAAGCTTGTTAGAGAAACGTTTCCAGTTTTTGCCCTTATTACCGAACCACTCCTACTTGGATCTTGGTTTGTTCCTGAAGGACTTGTGATAGCTGACAGTCAACGGCCTCGTAGAACTAGGAACTCAAACTTTATGCCCCTGAAGAAAAAGAGAAATTTGTAGTTTTAGCTTAGGGATAAACTCGAACTCCTGAAGATCTTCTACTGTTTGATTCAAAGTATTTGATATCTTTTTACTGTGGAAAGAAATTATCCTAATTCATGTTTGGAGATGTCTCCAGTTGATTAGTTGTGGGTATTTTTACTCCCTCTGAGCCTAGTTGTATTTCACTCGTGGGAATCTTTATGCAAGCAGAACAGCATGCATGCTCTTGAATTATTTTTGTTTAGCTAATATCTCTAAAATATTTGTGCAACTGTTTAAAATATGTGATTTGCACCAAATACACGTGTGAACACAGCATGATAAAAGATATTTTCGTGCCACATTCTTAAACCAACTGAGGAGGACAGAATGCACTTTTTATTGCATCAGGTATCATTTCTGTCTACCTTCAACTTGTTGATCACTGTCAGTGCAATGAGCATGGAAGTTTACTTGCATCTCTCAACAGGTTGCTTGTGATGTTTTCTCACCAGCTTTTAACAGTTGTTTTCAGTGTTTTGTTTTTTTTTTCATACTGAGATGGTCAACATTGAATTTAAGAGTCTGTTCCTGATGGCAGTTCTTCATAGCTGTTGTTAAAGTGTGATGAGTTCAGGCCAAAACACTGTGAAGTTAATGAAAGTCTTTGCATTGATTTTCATACTCCTGTGTTTGTGCTACATATTCAGTTCATTGGATGTTGGATCAATCCCTTCAGAATGCTCTGTAAGATTAGCCAGAAGTGCAAGTTTGGTACCATGGAAACAAAGGCTCAAGTGTAATCCATAGACGAGAATCTTCTTGTCACAGATGAATTTACTTGATTGGCTTTCATATAAACACAAATATAAGAAAAAGCATGTCAGCCAAGGTGTTAGTGTAAGGACTTTCAAGGTGTAGTTTAAGGACTTTTTGTTAGTGTATCTTTTTAATTAGTTTGGTAAATATTTCATTAGCAACTGTAATAAAATATTGATTTCAGTGGCTCCATTAATCCATATTACTTTGGTTCTGTACTTTTTTCACTTTTAATAATTTAACAAAATCTTTTTTACTGGACAGTTTCTCATCTAACTAACCCAGGATGTGAAACAAAATTACTGTGGAAATATAATTATTTTTTCCTCTGTGCCATCTCTCCTAATTCAATTAATTACACATCATGTCAAAATGTCTGGGTTTATTTTATATTTTATATATTAATATAAGCTAAACAGTTAATATTTTCTTGAAGAAAACATTTCCCTCACACTCCTAAGTCTCTAAAATGACTGTTCATAACATTAGCACAGATCAATATTTCTGAATGGATGACATACAAAAGAATCCAAATCCCTTTCCATGGGCAAGGGCAAATCATTCTTATTTCAGAGAGTCTGGACAATTTTGGAGAAGCCAGAAGCTTGGAAAAAACCCAAAGCAATAGCTAGATACAAAGGAGGAAACAGAAGAAGTAAAATATGAAGTCTTGCTGCTTTGCCTGTTTACTTTGCACACATGCAGAGGTATATTGACCTGCACATGACAGTCAGGTCACCTATTTATCCTCATACAAATCGTTCCAATAATAGGTGACTATTGTTTTCTTTAGAGCAATTGAAGTCAAAGCAGTGCTTTGACTATATATGCTGACTAATTACTATTTGTAATTGTAAAGTATGTGTTTAATCTCCTAATATTTTCAGTAGTACATTAGCACAGAATCCACTCATGGCTTCCTGTTTCTTTTCTTCTAGGAAGTCAAAATACAGGGTCGCTCTACCAGATCCTCAGTGTCAACTGTGTAGTTGCATGTTAACATATCATGGTTAAATACATGTTAAATACTGAGTAAATGCCTGGAAAATACAGTTTCAGCTTGATCTTCTAAAATCTGGTGCAAATGGCAAGGGTTATTTCCTTTGCATTCAATTTCCGTGGCAGTATTGAGCTTGTTCTTTAATTCCTCTTAGTGCTGAAGAAATGTTCTGGCATGGGAGCTATTACTATTGTACTATTTACAGTGGCAGCATAATAAATATGGAAACAAAGGCATTAACTGCACCAAAGTTTTACTGGCAGACTTTTGGCATAGAGTTTATGGTATGTTCTTGGTCATCAAAACAGTGAAAGCAGTGGTTAATGCCCAATGTAGCAGCTAATTTCTGTCACATGGATATTTGTCTGGGAAAATAGCCTGGGTCTGAGCCAGATGGCATTGCAGAGTTTCACTAACTTTGCAGCTCTATTAGTTTGAAGTCAGGAGAGCAGACATGGCCTTGACAAGCATATGATTCTGTGCTGCATTGCCTGTCCTGGGAAGCTGTTCAGCTTTTCTATATTTAACAGATGAAAATGTCTCCAGAGTTCATCAAACACATACTCAAGATATCACAAGCTGCAGCTGGCAGCTGGGAGCTCTGCAGTTCAAGGTTAATGGGACACTAATTAGTAAGTATATAGGGATATCAGCACATAACACCCACTTTTTGAGCAAGTAGGAAAATGAATTAATAGTCAGAAGGAGGGCCCTTCTCCAGCTGCCTCCAGCTCCCTGCAGCTCTCATTCCATCTTCCCACAAGCTTCCAGGGCAAGTGCTCCAGCGAGCTCCTGCAGACACAGCTGGGAGCACCAGGGAGCCTTGCAGGCTTGGCTGGCACAGGGAGAAAGCCAGGCTACCCCTGGAGAAGGTCAGAGTCAGCCTCTGCACTGCTTTGCCCCTTCCAACCGCTTCAGACACTGTGAGAGCCTGGTAATGTGGCAAAAACACTCCACAGCCCCGGGTTATGGGAGTCATCCTAATGCCAGAGAAAACCAGCAGAGAACAACACCCAGCTGACAAGCAGCCTCTCTTCTGGTGTCAGCAGAAATTGACAGTAGGAGAGAAGATAGGATTGAAAATTGCTGGAACACTGAGTTGAATAATAACCAGGGAATGATCCTTCTTAAAGTGGAAAAGAGCAAGATTAATGTGCATTTTACCAAGAGATAACACTTTCACAATTACTATTAAGTATCTAGAAGTCCTTAATTCAAAATATGGATAAATTACTGTAAATCTTGCCACTGACTGCCATATTTTCGGGCTGTAAATTTAATAGCTGCAGGAAAAATTTGGTTCAATGTATGTAGCATCACACCCTTCTCAAATCTTTTCTTCTTTATAACAGCCATTCTTTCAGGACTCAGAAGCACATTTTATTGGTTAGAAATCCCATCTGTATAATTTTGAATTATCCAAGATAAGCCTGGGGGATAAAATTAAAAGCCAAATTTGATGAGGTTGGTTCTTAACTTCCTTGTCATTTGGCTATCTGGGACACTGATTCTTTAGATGGCTTTATGTCTTACAGCCCATATTCCTAGTAAATTCAAAATTAGTGACTCCATGTTCACAGAGATCTCAAACTAATTTTTGTCAGAGACTTTTGAAAATGTAGGTTACACAAACTTATCTGTGGTTCAATAGCTTTGCTGTCTCCTCCTATAACTCAGCTTTTCATTTTTACCCAGATCATTCTCCATTGCATTCCTCCTATTACAATATATTCTCCTTAGTTTGCAGTCAGGCATTGGCAATGAATGCGAGGGAAGGTGAAAGCTTCATGCATCACAGAAGTAGCATAAGAAGGAATAAGTTGCTCAGATGTCAAAGCAGTATTAAGTCTAACCAAAAGGATAGTACAATTACCTGGAAACATTCAGGGAAATGCATTGAAAATGACAGACTGAAGTTCTGTGGGTATGAAGAAAAGTGAAGCTGCCTTGCAGTGGGGAAAAAGGCAGTAATGAGTGAAGAGTGCAGCTATAATATTGCTTTAGGAATTATTTCATGTTGTACTGTTAATTAAGGAGATAGCTCTACACTTGTAGGCTTCTTTCTTAAGTGAAGAGTAGAATTTATACTTCTTACAGGATTGCTCTGGAGATGAGAGCAAAAAGTCTTACTGGTATCAGCTGAGATTCCTACATGTGAGTTGAATCTTTGGGCCTTGGAGAAAGAGTGCCCTGAATAGAATTGCACCAAGTCCTACTCACAAAAAGGTATCTCTGGAAAGGTCTGCACTGACATTGTCACAGTGCTACAGAACATGCACACCCCTGAGTTGTGAAGCAGCTGATACCAGAGAGAGACACACCCCTTTCTGTGGGGTCAATGTGGCTTTGAGTTTGAGGTGAAGATGACTTTTAGTCCAGTTGCTGCAGTTCCAGTCTTCTCCTACTGAGATTTAATTAGCTTGCAGAAATGCAAGCAGTGAAACTGCAAGCCTGAGATGGTTGCGTGATAAACCTTTGGGATGCTGGGATTTGATAACTGGAATGACCCAGTGACATTACAGCAATTTTCTTTGTTAGAAAAACACAGCCATGGTATTCTCAACTTATAACACTGGGTTGCTCCTCAGAATGTCTCTCTAGTTAATAGTAAAGTACAAAAATGATGCTAACCAAGATAATAAGATAGCAAATACTGATGGAAATTTGATTGCAAATGAGCGATTTACGTAGCAAATAAGAATTAGATACCCTAATGTGTTAACCAAATAAGACTCAGGAAACACTTGGGAAATTAATGTGTAAAGTACACAAAATAAAACATTCAAGGCATGCTGGTCCCTGGGCATCTTTTTCTTTCCCAGTTGTCAAGCCATAGGATGAAGGTTACAAGTAAGGGAAGTGATAGCCCACTTCTTTTGCATTAACTTTGTTCACAGGAAACTTTAGTTTTAGAAACAAGTAGGGCCCGAATTTCCAGAGTGAGTCTGTAGTTCTTGTAACCATCTCAGCCAGATGTATTCATTCAGGCATTAGCAAACACCAGCCCCACCAGCAGCTGAAGCTGCTTCTGTAATGTTTCCAGCTGTTGCCCAATCTAGTTTAGAACACACCATCTCATCTGAACACCTGAGACACTCTCCACAAACACGGTGTTCTCGGTTAGAGATTTCATTACCTGAATATTTTCTTTGATAACCAACTTTTTCACCGACTTTGTCCTGTTTGTGCTATGGCTATTTTGAACCTTCTGAGTGTCTTTTCTCATGTTACTATTCGTGTCTTCAAATAGCAGAATCATGTCTTGGTAGCTAAACAAAACCAGTGTCCTACTGCTGCTGTAAGCACTGAATAGATGCTCAGAATGAGACTCTGACCTCCTTAAACAGACTGCAATTTGAAGAGACCAGCCAAAAGAAAATTCTACCTTTATTGAGCTGAATACAGCATAAATTGCATAGATACAGAGATTAACTGCCTTTGTGAACATGGGAACCTCTGTCGAGGTGGACACTGCATGTAAACTTCTTGAGTCCCTGACCAGCACTTTATTTACTCTTTCCTCTGCACTTCATGTTACCCTTTGTCAGGGGTCTTTGCTCCTTGACAGAAACTGGCAGGACTTTACTTGACTTTTACTAGAAAGCAAGTCATAACATTTATAGTTTTCCATTCTTTATTCTTTTCCCTTTTACTAAACAGTATATAAAAATTGTTTTAGAGCCTCTTAATGAATCCAATACTTTATATAGTGCTATAATTATTTTGATGCAAGTGTCTTAAACCACAACCAATCTGTCTTTTACACCATTTAAATGCAAGTGAAGCACTTATTTCCCTAGTAAATCTTCTGCTTTCCTAATAGAAACTGATTTTAAAATAGGGAAGGAAAGGCAAAAAATAAGGTCATTGATATTCTTACAGGCTGTCTGCAAAGCATTATTATAAAAATAATTGCATTTTCAGCTAATCAAAGATGTGTTTAGGAGCACTTTTTCTGTAGGAATTATACATTCAGAACTTAGATGGAGCTTTCAATAGCTGCATGCCTGAATCATCCAAGGAGGACAGGATATGTTATTCAGTACAATAGATTCTTACGTTCCGAGCATGCTTAGATTGAGGGCTGTTTTCTGAGGTAACCCAGTCTCTTCTCTTCCACACCTCTCAGTGCTGGTGCTCAGAGTGCCAGGGGAAGTCAGTGATGGAGAAATGTAATTTAATTAATTGGATAAAATTAATTGAATCCCATATGATATCTGGCAGATGTTGATCAGCAGGTAGACAACCCAAATTTCATACTGACTTTCATTGTTTTTTTGGGGTTTTTTTTCCAAATGTTTCTGTTTAGCTCCCTCAGGAGCCAAATATCAGTGCACCAATATCAGGGCAGTCCAACAAGAGAAACTCTATGCTGTTTCCTGGGTCCACCTAGCCTTCAGAATAATGCTGTCACAGGATTTTTCATGGCAGTAGCTCTGCAGTTACTTGTTCATTAATATACAAAACAGTAATATATTCCGATCAGAAGTTCATTTCCCTGTTGTTTGCTCTCTGACAGTCTAACAGCAATGATAATCCGAGCTTAACAGGCATTACAATGGAAATCCTCCAAATGAAACAGAGATTAGTGACTTTTCAACAGTACAGCCATTTCCTGTGCTTCTTAAAGTGACACTTTCTATAGAAAGGAGAATATAAATTGGAGTTCAGTGCTGCCACTTGTTTCCCTCAAGAGTAGGCTTTGCTGACAGTCCACTCAGTCTGAAATGTTAAGCTGTAAATCTGTTTGGATGATAAGATTTAATTTTATCTTTGTCATCACAAACATCATCTTCAAATTATCTTCTTTAAACAGGCTCCCAAGATTTGAGTTTTGCTTGTCTAAAGGGCCATGGCAGTAGTGTCCTTTGCCATGCTACTTGAGATTTCTTGCTATGCTGAGCAACTCCCAGTGTTTCAAAGAGCCCGGAATATCTAATAACTGAATTGGAAAATCCCTTTCATGTATTGTTAAGAGTATGAAGCAGATTATTTTCCAGAGACAAGGTAGTTTAGCAGAATTACTGCTCTCTGGGCTTTTACCTCCTTCTAGTACAAGAGCATAACAGTCACATTTTGTCCTCTTTCATATGAGGCAAACTAGGAGAGCTGAAAAAATGCTGAGCATTTCCTAGTGCTCTGCTCACAGTATTGAGAACTGTAGAAACCCTCCTGCTGGTTTAAAAAACAAAACCATTGAGCCTCTGCAGTAACTCCAGATGAGATTTGTGCCTTATGGAGCAACATTTTTCCATGACCAAACAAGACTGAGAGGATGATCCTTCCTTCGTTTCTTCAGGAATAAGGCAAAAGTTGTCTCTGGAATCAGAGAACTGAAAACTTAAGACACCAGGAAGTGTTAAAGCAAGCCAGTCCCTCTGCAGTGTCTCCAGTGTGCTGCCCTTGCAGGCTGTGTGCTGCTGGAGTTGTGTGAGGGAAGGGGCATGGAGGGCTCTGCTCTGGTCCAAGCCCCTGCTGCAGCACTGCCCTGTCCTGCTCCAGTTCTTTGATGTTTAGTGGGTTTGTTGGTCCTCTGGAACATGAAGCCATGGAGCCCAGGAAAGGAAATAAAAATAACCAGAAGCTCAGGTAGCCAAGTGAAAAATCAACTGGAAACCTCTTCTTTAATGTATAAGATCCTCCAGGTCTGGTTCTGGAGGTTTTTGTTCTTTTTTGGTTGTTTGTCTGGGTTTTTGTTTTTTTATCATACAGTTCCTTTTGTTGCAGAGGGACATCAGAGCTGAAAGATCTGTTTCATGTCATTAGGCTCAGGAGAGCACCTCCACAAGGGTAGATGCCTCCTCACTGGTTTTCAAGACAGTTTTCAAAGTTCAACTCTCAGACTGGTTTTCAAAGTATGTGGCAAGAAATCAGAAGATTTCCTGTCCCAACTTTAACCTTCCAGCTCATCTCCTATGGAATGAAGTATTTATTTTATAATGAATGTTTGTGACTTGCCTTATTCACATTTTACTTGTACTACCTTATAAAAATACAGGGCACATTAATTACTAATTAAATAACAATTACTTTATTATTTAGATTTAGTTTAAAATTACTAGCAGCCCAAAAATATGTCTTGCAGATAATTATTTAATAACTATTTTATTTAGTAAAACTTACCTAGAAATCAATTTCAAGTGCCCTTACTGAGGGTGGTGGGGGGCAGAAATGGAAAGACACAGTGTTCCTTTTGAGTGTTCTGGTCTCAGGATTACTTTTCATGCCAGGAAATAGTAAAAAAAAAAAATTCAACATATTAAAAAGCCTTATTCTCTTTTACTGTATGAACTGATCCACAGAGGCTTTATAAGGTTATGGCAGAAATGATGAATGGTCTTTCTTTTTATTTCTATATAATTATTATTTTTTTTAAATAGATTATTTCCCTTTGTTACACGTTGTCCAGTATGTAGGACTTGCAAGGCTATTTCTCTTAGGTGATTTGAATCAAACAGGCCTGAGATATTTCTTTTTTGAATCAACATGAGTGCAGTATATGTGGAAAAAAAGTCATGGGCAATTTCTTTGAGTAGAGATCCCCACCTGTGTGACTCATGAGCTCTGAGCCAGATGAAGCATCCTTCCTTCTTCCTGTAAGGTTCTTCTTTACAGCTCTTTCTCCATCATCCAACCTCTTGCTACAACCAAGAAATTACCTGAACTGCATATTTTAGTCTCCCTGCATAATTAATCATTCATGTCTTGAGCAAACATGTCCTCTTTGTCTGTAGATTTTTCTAAAGACTTTGAGCCTCAAAACCAGAGGTTACTCAATTGTTTAATGAGGTAATAGGAACTTTGACTCTCAAAATTCTATTTATTTACATAGAAGTAAAGGGCTCTTATTACTGGTTAAAAACCAGTTGTTGCATTCAGCAACTTCCACCACAAAAAACATTTTTTTATATTAGCTATGCTACCTATTAGGTAAGGCAGGATTATAGATCTGAAAATACTATGAAGTTGTCTTGAAGGCTTCCAGGGTATGACAAATGTCTATGGGGCAGTTTTGAGATTTTTAAATATTTGTGCTGACCAATACAACTGAATGAATAAATGAAACAACAGTCTTTTTTGTAATGTTTCTCTAGGATTTGAACCTCTTTGACCAAAGACTAATGGTAAACATCAAGGGATTCGATTGTGCTGGATGTAGGGCTGATTTCCTATGGCTAAGGACTGTATGTACTGATTTATCTTTAAAAATCTTTTTGTTGGTGGTGCTGATGGTTTTTTGTTATTGTATACTGAAGTTACTGCATCTCTAAATTTGCTGATTTTATATATAGTTTTGGAGCAAAGCTGCAAATATACAGTTCTCACAGAAAGAAATGCATTTCTTGGTTGGGGAAAAAATAACCAACAAAAAGTTGCACAGGAGCTCTTATGACAAACACAAAAATTTCAAACCCAAGAAGAGCTTTCTTTGACCTGCATGTTCTTAGTGTTCTTAAGAGCTTTGGAAGCAAGATAAGAAGCCTTTTCTGAAAAGTAAGTCCCTGATTTAGCTGAAATACCTTGAGTTCTGACATTCTGAAGTACAGGTTCACTGCAATACTTTTCTCAAGCCTCAGTCAAAGGAACATCACAGCACACCACTTACTCTTCTCTGTTATCCAGTCAAAAAGAATCTTTTTATGTATGGAAAGGATAGTTTTAGATTTAAATTATCTGTCCCTCATATCCCCTTCCTTGTATATGAATCAATAAGTAATTTGAAAACTAAAACACCAGATCTGGTAGAATGGTCTGTATACAGCAGCTGTGACAAAAGACAGAGAGAATACAGCTTGGAAACAATCAGCTTAGAAAATTGTAAAAGCAGTTGCACCTAATTGATTTGATTGGGACTCTATTTGATATAGGTTAACACTAGGATGATCCCAGGAAATTTTTCACCTTTCATAGCATGTATTTAACTTTACACACATGAGTAGGTTGCAAAAAGACAAGTTGATGTGCAGAGACTGAACAGCAGGACAACGAGGAGTTCCCTTCCACAGGCACAGTTTCATCCATTACCTCCTCCCCAGTGCACATTGCATTTGTTACTGGCAACCTGCAGGTCACGAGCCTCCTAAAAGGGGCAGGGATATGGATGAGTTCTGGGACTGCAGCTGTAACACTCTGATATTGCAAATCACACACCTTCCAGATGATGGAGGAGCTTCTACCATGAAGTGGCTTAAAGATCACGAGTTTTAAAATGTAACAATTGATTCAAAGTCTCTTTTAATTCATCTCTGCCTGGTACACAGTGGATCAGCATTCTGCTGACACTGTTTCTTTAAGTTTTCCTACAGGTCAGGCAAACTCAGAACAATTCAGTGGATTTTTTTTTTTTTTTA
>WAAG01083392.1:1574-14318 GCA_013390105.1 Tichodroma muraria
AGAGAGAAAGAGAGAGAGAGAGAGAGAGAGAATGAGAGAATGAGAGAGAGAGAGAGAATGAGAGTGAATGAGAGAGAATGAGAGAGAGAGAGAGAGAGAGAGCAAGCCCACCTGGAGCGCCCAGCCTTGCTCCCAGGTGATGCTGGGGCAGGCACGCAGAGCCTGCCTCGGAAATGCAGCTTGGCTCTGAGAACCTGGCCTAAGGCTTTAGAAAGGTGCAATCTGAAATAACGTATTTCGCTTGGTTGTATTTACAGGTAAAAGAAACGCAATAGCTACAGATGGTTTTGGTTGAATTACTAGGGGAATATTGAACGCAAGAGTTAAAATTGTTGGATTTTTGTTGTAGTTTATTGAAATAAGAGCAGGAAGAACTGAAAGTTTGAAAATCCTGTTGCTGGCTTCGCTTATAATTAAAAGATTTTTTGTTTGTTGAAAAAAAGCCTAATAATTTTAGTAGGGATGCCTTTATAATAAAAGTTCTTTAAAAGATATATTAATTTTGAGGTTGCTAATTTAAACTTTGGTTTTGGGGGTATTGAAATGGAACTATTTGAGGAATGGTTGACTAAGGGAAGAACGGTTGATGTATAAATAACATTTGATTGGGCACTTGGGGTGCTACTATTTGTGTTGTGTGGTGGTCTGCACTCCTTTTTGAGTTGAACAATAGGGGTTTGTTATTAATGTTAAACTGAGAAGGACAATGGTTTGTAAGATGGGGTTTTTTTTGACCCCATCTTTTTTTTTAGTTGGTTGTTTAGATTGGGTGGTTGGTGTAGGACAAGATTTTTTTCATATGTTTTGGTTTACTACAAGCAAAACAAGCTGGGCAAGCAACTTCCCCCCGAAAGTGCCCCGAAAACCCTGGGAAAAGGTTTTTATACACCAGGCTGCCTGGAAAGCGTTCTAATTCTGGGGAAAAAAAAAGCCTTCGAAAATGAAAATATTTTTGCTTTGAAACACAAGGCCCAGGTGTTCAGTCCCTGGTGCCTTTGTTGAGACTCTTTTTATCCCCAGTGCTCTCTCCCTTCCCTCCCAGCCCCTCAGAATGAGCAAAGATGAAGAAATTCAGAAGCCATGATGGTTCTAAGAGCTGGGCAACAAGGAAATGAGAGCTGCGATCCCAACCCAGGCAAGGATACAAGCAATGGAGTTTTCTGGGGAAAAAAAACTCCCACTCCTGAAGGCAAATGACTGAATGTGAAAGGAACAGAGCACTGAATGAAAACCACAAAAAAAGCTTTTTTTTTTTTTTCTTTTTGCCTGGAAACCAGACCAATTCCAACTGAGCAGCAGGTTCTGAGGAGCGACGGATACTGGGGGAAAAAAGTGCTGAAAAGCATCAAACTGCTCCCTGTTGAGGGACACGGGTTTTGGAAGTCAAAGGTCATTTATGATTTATAATTTACATTTCATTACATTACATTCATTAATGATTTCATATCATACATTAGATTCAATCTTGACCATTATTGTTACAGCTAGGCTGTAATAACTTTTAGGGTTAAAGTAAATTTTGGGAAGGCTTAAAGTTCAACTAGGACAGATCAAATCCCTCATATTCCCAAGAGTAATTCTTTTCAGTCCTTCTCAATGTAGCCCTCATTTATTCCCAGCTTAGCTTCAACTTCTAAATAAATTTCATTGTGACTTTCTCTGCTCCATTCAAGAGCCAGCTGCTCTCAGAAACCTCATGAAATCTCATTACACCGCACTGAAATCACTTATAAGACTCTCTTATACTTGTAAAATGAATCAAATTTCTGTAGCCTCTTGCCCTGAGGCTCATGAGATGGACAGACATTGCTCAGGGCACTTACACAGGCTGGGAATGGTGCCTGGTTCTTGCACCACCTTGTGGGAGAAGAGGACTCCGAAGGAAAAAAAAAAAAAGGTTAAATTCCCAGCAAGTGTGATCATGGGGCTAAATAAGGGATTTGCAGCAGCAATTTATTTGTAATAACAATTTTTTTTTTTTCACTGAAAAAAGAGAAAAAAGATTTATAAGAATGTCAGGTAAACGTGAAGGGAACAGGAATGTCTCTGAAACACCTACCAGGAGATGCCACGTCCCAGCCAAAGGGCTGAGAACAAGCCCAGGATCTGGAAATTTGGATGTCCCTTGAATACAGCACACAGCAAAGCTGTGCTCGGTCACTGACCAGTGACAGTGCCACTCACCCCGGGTCACACAGCGACGTCTGGGCCAGCTCAGCCAGCCCTGGGCCACTGCAGACCCTCCCAGGTGGGCAGGGCTGGCACTGCTCCTCTGCCCCCAGGCCCACGGCGCTGGACAGGGAGCCAGGGGGACACGGCACGGGATGCCCGGTGCCACGGGGGCAGAAGTGGCCCATGGGGCAGATGTCATTGCCAGGCAGGGCAGGGCTAGAGGATTCCACCTGGACGAGGAAAACACAGGGGAAAAGCGTTATCAGGAGGAGGTTTGGCACAGTGTGCACAGAGGGAGGTTCTGGGCAGGGCACACAGGGGCCGAGTCCTGCAAATTTGCTGCCTCTAAACTAAACGAAGGCCATTGGCATGAAAAGGGTCCTGGCTCCTGAGGGGTGGTTATCCTGTCCCTGATGGCATATTTTGGAGGAGATGTCAGACCCTGTGCTCCAGTGCTACGTAGAAATTAAGGCCTGGCCAGAATTTATCTAGGTGTATTCCAGCCAGGAATATTCCAGGTATTCCAGCAGACATCAGGAGCAGCGGACCCTTGCAGCTGAGGGAGCAGAAATGCTTGGAAAACATCTCACCAGCAACCAGGAGATGGTGACAGGCCAGTCCTGGTGCCACCAGCAGCCAGGAGATGGTGACAGGCCAGTCCTGGTGCCACCAGCAGCCAGGAGATGGTGACGGGCCAGTCCTAGTGCCACCAGCAGCCAGCAGATGGTGACAGGCCAGTCCTGGTGCCACCAGCAGCCAGGAGATGGTGACGGGCCAGTCCTGGTGCCCAGGTCCCCAGATCACTGTGCTGCTGCTGCCTGGCACTCACCCTGTGCTTGAAGGGGGCCGGGCCGACGGCTCCCTTGGCACAGTGATAACCTGGGTCACAAAATCCAGAGGGCTGAGCCAGACCTGGAGCTGAGCAATACATCCCTGAAGCAAAGAGAGAACCATGTCAGGGGGAGGGGCTGCGCAGAATGGCAGTGGAGGGGTCAGTCACGTGAAGAGAAATCATTTGCACGTTTCCTGTGCCCAGCCCCTTCTCACCTGGCGGGCAGGGCTCGCAGTCAGACTCACTGGTGGCACCAGTCCTGGGGCCAAAGGTGCCCCTGGGACAGGGATGCTCTGTGCTGAAGGTGGTCCCTGGCAGACAGAAGTGGCCAGCAGGGCACAGCTCAGGAGTTTGGGCTCCAGGACCTGGGTACAAGGGAAGAACCTTGCTCAGGAGAGATTGTGACAGGTAATGATTTTCGCCATCAACAGAACCAGCCTCCGTCCCCTGTTTGTCCAACCAGACACAGGGCATAGGGAAAGCAGATCCCATGGGGCAGGGGGACCCCCGTGGATGGCAGTGGGGTCTGGCAGGTGATGATACAGAACATGTTCCTTCAGAACTGCTTTTGCCCAGATCAGAGACAATGGAAACCCAAAATTATGATCTCCTTCCTCATACACCTCTACCAAGCATCAGGAAGTACCAATTCTCTGAAGTTCAGCCTCAGAGGATTTTACCACACAGGTGAGTCAGCCCTGAATTAAATGCCTGGGGAAAACAAAGGCTTCCCATTAAAAACCTCAGCTGGGATTCTGAAGCTCTCAGCTGTGGTTCCAGCTCTGCTAAAATGCACGTTAGCTCAGTCAAGTAATTCCTTCCCTGTTGCTTGAGCTGCCCACTGAGAAAGGAAAAGCCTCTTTGTCCCCAGGAAGGTGATTTTGACAGGTGAATGTGTTATGTCAGAGTGACCACAAAGATCTCGGTGCTGGGGGGGGAGCAGATAAACATCTTGTGCAGGCAGATGGTGAGAACCTCTGAGCAGGAGCAGCTCTGGCTCCTGGCCACACCAAGAGCTCCCTGCCAGGGATATTTGTTTCCCTGTGAGGCCAGAGCCATGTCAGATACGCACAGGAGGAGCAGAGAAGGTTCAACAGCAAACAAAGAGCTCTGCATGACCCGAGGCTCCTCCTGACAACCCAGCAGGAGTTCTGGAATTAAAATGATTTGGGGCATTTCTGCTTGGTGCTAGAAACCATCACTGACTAAAAATGATGTGGGGCACTCTGTTTGTTCTTGCTCTAGCCAAAGTGGTCAGAAGTGAAGCTGTGGAGGGTGATTTTCTTTCCTCACTCTAACCCCAGCACATCCTCACCGCTGCAGAAGTGCCCAGCTGGGCAGAGCTGACAGTCTGCTGCCTGCCCTTTCCCACTGGCAGGGCTGAAGCTTCCAGGGCTGCAGGGAATTGGGAATTCAGAGCCTTCAGGGCAGTAGAAGCCAGCAGGGCAGTGCCTGTGGTCTGGCTGGGTGGAGCCAGGATCACAGAAATACCCAGCATAACATGGTCCTGCAAGGGAGAAAAGCTTCAGTGTTGGGTTTGAAACCAGAAAATACAAAAAAAAAATATCTGAACTGGGAGAGAAAAAGGATGTTGGATGCGTGCAGTACACACCAGAAACAGCAGCCAGACCTTCTCCTCGGCAGAACTTCCCAGCAGGACAGGGCAGGCAGGAGTTAGGGAAACCCATCCCGGGCTGGGGCAGGAAGGAGCCGCTGGGACAGGGCTGAGGCTCGGGGCTCCCTGGAGGGCAGAAATGCCCTGCTGGGCACAGACCCCCCGTCCCATCACCCACAGGGGTGGGCACACGTGCCTGGGAAGTGCAGAAATGCCCCGGCCAGCACGGACCGCTCGGGGCTGAGAGTCCTAAAGGCAACGAGCATCAAGTCAGGTGAGCCAGAGGCATCCTTTAAATCACATTTTGGGACTAAACCAATCCTATAAATCACATTTTGGGACTGAACCACCCAGACAAGCCTGGTCACCGCAATGATCCCAGAGCCTCCTGGCCAGTCAGGAGCTCTGTTAGTTAAAATCTCAATCTGTACTCTCAATATTTACTCACACAACTGATGAGCAGAGAGATAAAAGCCCAAAATGTTTCCCAAATCACCATTTAGAGGAGGCTGATAATTATAAGTTTTTCCACTGAGAGACAAAGCCAAATGAGTCCTAGCCCCCAAGCTGCTTGATTTCTGGTTTCATAACCTCTGCTAGAACAAAACCACCTTGATCTGCCTTTAATTTAAGTTTCAAAAGATGGATTGCACAAAAACTCTTTAAAATCTGCTCAAGGGGTCCCAGAAACCACTGCAAATGCTCCACAACATTTGGATGAACTACACAGAACACTTCCCTCACTCCCGGACCCAAAGCAGACGAGGATTTCGTTTAATCCACACACAATTCCCACCTGCCCTGGCACAGAATGTGCCCCCAGGACAAGGCCTGCAGTCCCTGGGGTTTGCCAGGCCAGGCTGGGGGCTGTAGGTGCCCTCTGGACACGGGTACTGGTTGGCAGCCCTTGTTCCTGGCGGGCAGTAATGTCCTGCTGGACATTCCAGAGCTTTGGCCACGCCACGGATGCTCTGCTGGACATCACCTGGGTGGTCTCGAGGGGCACAGAACCTGCCAAAAAAGGCCAGAGCTGTGCTCTCCCCTCTGTTCTGCCAGAGATAGAAAATTCGTGAGATTTCGTGCAGAGATTCGTGCACAGCAGTGACTACACAATGAAAGGGAAGGAAATTCCTTGGAAAAACCAACAGAGAGCTCAGGTGTGACCTGCCAGAGTCACCCTGCCCATCCCAGCAGGCAGAGCTGCCAGGATGGATCCCCTGTGACACTTCCGTGGTTCAGAAAATGACACAGTGAAGGGAAAGGTGATGTGAAAACAGAAACAGGAGAACCATTCTTGTATATCAAAGCATATCTTGTATATCAAACACAGAGCAGCCTGAGGCAGGGGGAAACACTCCTGATAATTCCAAAGAAAGCATCAAGAGGAAGGAGCAAACCCATGTCACTCACATTCCTGCTGGACATGTTTCACACCGGCCTTTCCCAGCCTGCTCCTGGTATTCCCCAGGGGGACAGGGCACGGGCTCTGGGCTGCCAGGGGGGCAGTAGTGACCCACAGGACACAAATAATCTGGGAGCAGAACAAGAAACACCCCTGGGGTTAAATTGTTTTTTATTTTTTCAGCTTTTTTATTTTGCTTCATAAGATCCCCTATTTTTCTTACTATAATAATTTACCCTGTGTTACTTGGAATGATTTTTGGAAAATGTTTTTTCACCTCAACAGTCATTTCTAAACCGTAACTAAAGTCAGATTTTAAACTGATCTTGCTGCTGAAACCCCTGTGGGTAAAGAACGACCCCAAAGAATTCCTACCCGAGTGCTGGTCTGACACAGAGCCTGCAGGGCAAAACCATCCTTCCTTACATAAACCCTGCGGGGAGCTCTGGCCCTGCTGGGAGCAGAACCAGCCCAGGGAGCAGGGCTGGCAGTCCTGTGCTGAGTGGCCACCAGGATGAGGCAAGAAGGAGCCTGATAAGAAAAAAAAACAAAAAAACAAACCCAAAATCCCGTTACTGCATCCCCACACACCCTGCTGGAAGGGGTTGTGGGGGAATTATCTGGATCTCAAAGCAGCGGCTCACACAGGAACTTTCTGGCTGCATTTGTCCCAGAAGATGCAAAAGGATGCTGGTTTAGGAGGGAATTCCCAAAATCCCAGCATTCCGTGGGATGAGAGCTTCCTATCAGAGGGTCCTGGGAGAGGCTGCTCCTGACTGCTGAGCTGAACTCCTGTTTATTTCTGCACTGAGCAGTGCAATCCCTTGCTAATACAACTATGGATTTAATCCGGGAAAGAAACAACTGTTCCACAGCCTCTTCTTTAATTAACCCTTTGTCTCATTAGTGATGCTGTTAATGATCTCTCCCTGTGCAGGGGGGTGCAGAGGCTGTCACATGTGCTGGCTGGGTGACCTCCTGTCCTTCAGCAGGACCTTCCCTCCCCACCAGCAGCTCCAGGGGCAGTTCAGCCATTCCTGTCTGATTTAGGGCTGATGTTCCAACACAGCAGCACTGGATTGGTGGCTGAATTTCCGTGCTGAGAGCAGCTTGTCCTTGGGGGATGCAGGAAAGCTTCAGCACAGCCTGGGAAGGAGCTGCAGGGCCTCAGCTGGGCTCTGGGAAGGGAAATGCCAGCAGGGACCAGCTGCCACCAAACCTACCTGGGGGACACGGAGATGGGGAGTAACTCCCTGCAGGACAGAAGTGGCCTTGGGGACAGATGTCTCCCACTGCCCCATCCCGGGGGTTTGGGACTGTGGAGCCTCCCGTGCAGTAGAACCCGGCCTCGCAGGGCCCAGACGGAGCTGCCAGCTCTGGGCTGGCACAGAACCAACCTGGAGCACGGGGCAGAATCAGGAGCAGCTTTTGGAGACAGCAGGAGCAGCCCCAGCACGAGGCTGGGATCACCTGTGGAGCTTGGCAGAAGGGGAAAGGGGACGCAGGCACCAAAAATCTAACCCAGAAAATGGGTGCTGGGAGAAAGACTCAGCTCCTACCTGGAGGGCAGGGAAGAGGAAGGGATGACCCAACAGGACAAAAGGTTCCTGCTTGGCACAACCCAACAGATCCTGGAGCTGGAGCTGCCTTTCCTGTGAATGGGAAAGACAGAGTGAGTTGAAACGTGAGAATTGCAAACACACACTCTATTTTACTGGAATAGCTCAGGAATAAGAGAACTAGAGCACTGAATTAAGGGAAAAGAAGGAAAAGAAAGCCATCCTGAACCTGGCTGGTGACCCTAACATCCTTTAGATGACCCCAATATCCCCCTCAATAACCACCACAATCACCCTTTGCTGTTCCCCTCCCTACCAGAGAAATTTCCAGGAACCATTGGTTTGCTTGCTGTGGATCCAGGTGGACAAAACCACCCAGGCGTGCAGAGTCCATCTGGCCTCGCCAGGCCTGGCCTGGAGCAGACCCTTCCAGGAGGACACAGCTGGCACTTGGAAGCTTCCCAGAGATTCAGGGCTTCACTGTAGGTTCCAGGGGGACAAGGATGCTGTGTGGCAAATTCCGTGCTCCTGGGGCAGTAGTGACCTAGAGAGAAAAGGTGGTTTCATAACGGATAGGAGAGGCTAGGAACAGCCTAGGAAGGATTCCCAGCCTGCACATGAATCATTCCCTTCATCTTTTTGTGAGAAGTGATGCCTTCTCATCAATTAAGGGAAAATTAAAGGAATGAAAAGCAGTTCTATTTATTGAAGAGCCTTCAGGTACATTTAGGGCAGACAAAGCCCCCCAGAGGCTGCACCCAAAATGGACAATGGCTCACGGGTTTAAACTCTTTTATAAGTTTGGTCCATTTGCATATTGGGGGTTGATCTCCCAATTACACCTTCAGGTAATGAAGTCATTTACCCCCAGTTTGCTCCCCCCATGTCACTTTTGTTTCCATCCCTGAGGCCTGAGGCAGTGAGGGGTCCTTGATTCCCAGGCCTGGAGAGGAATTGTTGTGTCTGCCCAAAATGGGAAAGCAGCAGCTCACACCGTGTGTGGAGTTTGGAGTTCTACACTAAAGAACTGCAGGATTACAGATAGATGGAAAATAGAAAAGCTAAAATCCTAAGGCATCACAAGGACTGATCCCAAACCACGAGTGTGGGCCCATCCTGCAATTTGTCACTGCCCTGGCAGGTACCTCCCACCAGGTGTGCCAAACGCAGCTGAGGGGCAGCAAGGTGCCCCTGGGTGGGTGCAGCCAGACCCACCTTGGGGACAATCTGTGTAGTTGGTGGAGGCAGAGGTGCAGTAAAAGCCCTCTGGGCACTCCAGGCACCGCGTCCCACTCCAGGATGGGCTGTAGGTCCCCGCAGGGCACGGCTGGGCTCTGCTGCTCCCCTCCTCACAGAAATGCCCGGGGGGGCAGGGACCTCCACTGGCGGTTGGCTTGGAAGGAAAACACCACAGTCACAGCCAAAATACTCTGCCAAAGCTGTGCCAAAAGATCTGATTGTCCAGGTGAAGGGAAGCAGACATTCACCGTGAAATCCTGCTCTCACCCCTCGCTCCTGAGGGCTGCACAAAGCCAGGGCTGAGTCTTGTCATCATCTTTACAAATTCCTGCTGAATTTTGCCTCAGAGGAGGGCTGGCAGATGCAGCACTCTAATCAAACTCATGAACTATTAACCTCTGGAATTTTAATGTGATGTGGCATTCCACGCTGCTTTGCAGCATCAACATGCAAAGACAGAGCTACTTTTGCTTAGATTTTAAATGCAAAGCTCAAGGAAAGCCAGATGTATTTTGTTATCTCTGTTCCCCTTTCACTATCAATCTACCAGATGCACCTGATGAAGGAGGTAATGCTGAGAGTTTAACCCAGGGCGGGAGAACTCAGGTGACCTTGTGGCCCTCAGTTTCACAGATATTTTATATATTTCACATTATTTCCACCACACCTCATCTTACCCTGGGAGGTCTGGGGGAAAGGCTTCCCCCACTGCAGTAGAATCCAGCCTCACACAACCCAGTGGGAGACACAAGTCCGGTCCCATTGCAGAAATAACCTAAAATTAAATTAAGAGAATGATGTTGGTCACTCCAGACAGACAACAGCAAATTTGAGATGGGGAAATATTCATCCTGTTTGATTCAGCTCCAGCTGTCCTCCTGAGAAGGAAGAGCTGCAGAGAACAAACAGCACTTGTGTCACCCTGAATGTGAGAACACCCAGAGAAAGGGTGGAAAGGGAACCTCTCCATCTACACTTCACTGTGACTATCCTCTGAGGTGGAAAAGTGGCAGATTTAGTCTCTATCCTCTGCCCAACACCTCTATTCAGGAAAGCTCTAGCTAACACCTTTCTCCAGGAAAGCAGTTTTTCAGGATTTCTTGCTCCAGAGCCACAGGAGCCCCAGACATGGCTGAAATCTCATTAATCAGGATCTTTCAGTGCTTTACCTGCATCACACAGGAGGCAGTCCTGGATCCCAGTGCTCCCAGGTGAGCTGCTGTACTGGCCAGGAGGGCAGGGCAGTGGGGAGGCAGAGCCCAGAGGGCAGTAGGATCCCTGGGGACACGAGTTCCCCACCACAGCATCCCTGGGGGTTGGGCTGGCAGCTCCTCCAGCGCAGTAAAACCCGGCCAGGCAGGGCCCTGTCACCTGGGACTGCCCAGGGAGAGCACAGAAATGCCCTGGGGGAGCAAACACTGCCATCAGCACAGGCAGAAAAAACAGGGCTGGGATGGGGAAAAGTGGGACAGAAAGGGGCTGGGGTGGGGGGAAATGTGGGAAAAATGGGTCAGAAGGGGGAAAATTTTGGGAAAATGAGACTGGAATGGAGGAAAATGAGACTGGAATGGAGGAAAACAGGGCTGGGATTGGGGAAAATGGGAGAGAAAGGGGCTGTGATGGAGGAAAATGTGGGAAAAATGGGTCAGAATGGGGGAAAATCTGGGAAAATGGGGCTGGAATGCGGGGAGATAGGAATGGATTGGGTGGGATAAAAAAAGGTCTAGGAGGGGTGAAAACTGGGGAAAATAGGGGAAAAAAGGGCTGGAATGTGGGAAATGGGGTAGGATTGGGAAAAATGTGAGAAAAAGGGGNCCCCGACCTGCTTTGCAGCAAGGAAGACATTTCAGGGAGCAGGACTCCCTCTGAACATCAAGGACACTCAGCACCCGCTGCCACCACACCGGGAGAGGCTCCTGTGCCTCACCTGGCTCACAGGGGCTGCACTGGGACCTCAGGCTGCTGCCAGGCTGGGGGTTGTAAGTCCCTTTAGGGCACGGGAACTGAGCTGCAGAGGCAGTGCCTGCAGGGCAGTAGTGGCCAGGGGGGCATTCATTCTCCAAAACGGAAGAGGAGTTCTTGGGGCAGAAGAACCTGGGCCAAAGAGAGAATCAAAGAAATGAGGGTTTTGGCTCCTGTGCTGGATTGACCAGAAAAGGGACCTAACTGTGCATATCGTTGCGCTCTGAGTTGATTCCTCAAATGCCAAATTGATGGCATAATTGCAAAAGCCACAGAGACGTAATTTTCTTAACTTGAATCACAACACATCCAAGCTGTGATTCATCAGCTTGTAAAAGTTAATCAAGTTCAAATCCAGGCAGTAATTGGAGATAAATCCCCCAAGGAAATCCAGGCTCAGCATCAGGTGATTTTCAAGATCCTCTCTCCCTTCAGCAGGCCAGTGCCAGCCTGTTGCCAAGGGAACCAGCTTTTACTCCAGACAGGGAATAAGTGGATGGTGCCAATGGTTTCTGTGCTCTGAACAGCCTCGATTCCCTTCCAGTGGGGCTGTGTGTGGGGCTGGGGCTTTTCCTGGTCCCATAACCATTGTGTGGTGCTGGCAAACAGCTCAGCAGCTGCTCTGCTTCCTCACAGCACTTGCTCAAGTGCTTTGCAGTGCTGAAACCCCTCATTTCCCCCCCCCCACACCGCTCCAGGATGCCTGGAGAAACAATTCTATCCAGCAGTCCCTAAGCTCCCTGTGTCTCACCCTTCAGGACAGGGCAGGCAGCTGGTTTGGCTCAGTGAAGGGTTATAGGATCCTGCTGGACAAGCAATGGGAAGAGCTGTGCCCTGGGGACAGAAATACCCTGGAAAAGATAGAGCAGATCAGAGTCAGCAGGGTTTGGAGGGTCAAAGACAAACCAGGCATTCCCGTGCGACTTCAACTCACCCTGGGGACACGGCTGTGGCTCCTCACCAGAGACACAGTATTGACCCTCTGGGCAAGCCTGGCACTGCTCTGCCTGGGCATGGGGCACGTGGGAGCCAGGGGGACACGGGACTGGGCTCCTGGAGCCGCGGGGACAGAAGTGACCGACAGGACACGGAGCTCCTGAGAGGCCATCGCTGGGCCTGGGGCTCTGGGCACCGCTGGCACAGTAGAACCTGCAGCCAGGACACACCTCTGGGCTTCAAACAGGTAAAAACCCCACGGAGACCCTCCCTGCTCACAGCAGGGCACGGAAATGGGGGTGTCCTGCTGCTCACCCAGGGCTGCACTGCCCCGAGGGTGCCCTCTGCCCGGAGCCACTGCAGAAATGTCCCCCAGGACAGGGCTGGCACTCCTGCACGCTCCTCCTGCCCTCCCGGCCGGACCACGTGCCAGGAGGGCACTGCAGTGGCACGGGGGCACCTGGAGAGATCACAGCAGGGTGAGGAAACGGCTCCCAGGATTTCTAGGAGTGAAGGAAAATGCTGCTCCGGAGCTGCCCTACCTTCAGGACAGTAGTGACCAGCAGGACAGGGCAGCCCTGACTCTCCATCCCGGGGGTTCCTCACTCGAGCACCACTTCTACACCAAAACCCCTCAGCACAATCTCCTGGAAAAACAGAGTGACGGGAAAAAAAAGNCAGGGCTGGGATTGGGGAAAATGGGAGAGAAAGGGGCTGTGATGGAGGAAAATGTGGGAAAAATGGGTCAGAATGGGGGAAAATCTGGGAAAATGGGGCTGGAATGCGGGGAGATAGGAATGGATTGGGTGGGATAAAAAAAGGTCTAGGAGGGGTGAAAACTGGGGAAAATAGGGGAAAAAAGGGCTGGAATGTGGGAAATGGGGTAGGATTGGGAAAAATGTGAGAAAAAGGGGCTGGAGGAGTGAAAAACTGGGAAAAATGGGGAAAAACAGGGCTGGAATGGGGAAAATGGGAGAAAAAGGGGCTGGGAAGGGGAAAATGTGGGAAAAATGGTCGTAATGTGGGA